>BQNB010171676.1:0-13539 GCA_026074375.1 Tanacetum coccineum
GAATGAATGAAAAAATTAGACTCGTTATTAAAAGTTAAAACTTTTTCCCTCAGTAATCTAAAAATCTAATCTTGTTTTTAAAATACTTTTTTCACTTAGGTTAATATATTAGAATAAAACGTAGTAAATAAATAAAGTTTTTGAAATCAGAGATGTGTCCCGATTGATAGAGCAGATCCGACTCGGGATCGATGATATTATTAGCATACATCTTTTATGCTTGATTCCTTTGATTATAGTGTGCCGGTGATTTATTGATTCTAGAACTTGTACTTGAAATCATTACGAGACCGTAGTGAGATCACGTTCGCGTGATATATGTATTTTTATGTGATAAAGAGGCAACTTAGGAAATTAACCCAAATTAGCCCATCCATTTAACATATTATCTATTATTTTAGCTAATTACACTAATTAGTTAACTACCCAAATAAAACCCTTCTGTAGCACTCATTTTAGTGCTAGATACCCCTAGTTTAACATGTTGAGCCTTTTTATTCATTTCTCTCATCCACAAAAATATAAAAAAACAAAAATATAAACCTTTAGCCCAGCCTTACCCCTTGTCGAAAGTATAAATGGTTGGTTGCTAGTTGCTTGGTATGATTGGATGATTTTTGCGTATAATTTGTTCGCACTTTGTTATAAGGATTATGCCATTTTAATGAAGATGAAGAGTGCACGCTTCATGTTTTGTATTTTTTTTATGGTGTACGCTTATATTAAGTGTGGGGAAATTGTTGGTTGTGTGAGAAAAAGAAAAAAAATGTTGTAAAAAAAAGGAAAAAGACAAAAAAATGTGAAAAAAATCGTATAAAATATAATTAAAAAAAGATAATAAGAGAAAACAATGTGATGAAGTTGATGTGTTGGTTGCTTATGAGGCATATTGTTATATCATTTGTACGAGTTCGAGGTTGAGGTTTGTTCGATAACCTCGCGGGTTTGTGGTATGTTTGGTGTCTAGCAACATGGGTTCTTAGACTTGTCGACATGTATTTTAATTATAAAAACAAATTTCAGTATATATTTTCCATGCCTTATCTACACCCTTATTATCCCCTAGCCTAACATTTTAAGCCGAATAAAAGTCCTCTTTGATATTTATACATGGTGCTTACGCCATGTCGGTGTAGTTTTGTTTCTTGTACAAGCTTATGGTATGAAATGAACCATGTCTGAGCAATTGAGTGTGATTTACTTTTACCTTGTATTACATCACATACGAGTGTTTGAGTGAATTATACTTTTTCTTCGTGAGGTGCTTAGTCATGTTATACAGCTTGAGAATCATTGGGTATTGTCAAACATCTCTGTTTTCACATATTAAAAATCAAATTTTTTTATAATTCTATGTTTGTTTTGTAAAGCTTATTATTTTCCTTATTTTGCTTGAGGGCAAGCAAACCCTTAAGTGTGGGGGAGGGGGCTTGCGCCTTTTGCATTATTTGTTACAAAAACCAAAAATATTTTCGATATTTTCACTCAACAATTTTTTTTTATATCAAAATATAAAAATATATATATACAAAAATAAAAAATTTCCTTGTCTTGTCACCTAGGACCTTGTTTATAAAATTTCTTTTCTTAGATTTGCTTGAGGGCAAGCAAAGTTTTAAGTGTGGGGGGATTTGATAACGCTCAAATTATACATGTTTCTATACGCGTTATCAATGCTTTTATATATCTAATTTGGTTAATTATAAGAACTTTTGGTATAGAATAGAGTATATTTGCTATTGTAGGTTCTTGGGATGTGTCGTGGAAGAAAACGGAAGAAAACACGAAGAAATGAAGCTTAAACGAAGAAAAGACTCAAGTTGAATGCTTCCCGACACCTGTTCACTGTTTTGATCATAACTCGGTCATACGAACTCCGTTTTAGTTGGTTCAAGCGGCCACGCGAGCGGAATTCAATTATCTACAACCATTGAAAAGGCCAACTGCTGAAAATGACCAAAAGTATGCCGCACTTGCAGAAAGTGCGGCGCACTTTTCACCAGAACTGAAAAAGTCCTTTAACACCCAAAGTGCGGCGGTTTTACCCAAAGTGCGGCGCACTTTTAAGGCGGTGGAGAGAATTAAAGGCAATTAAATGAAGTGTGCATTAACTCTCTAAGTACGGCGCACAAATAAGTGTAAGTACGGCGCACAAATAAGTGTGTGCGGCGCACTTTGGCCCTCAAAAGGCCTATAAATACCCTCCTTGGCTCTTCTATTTGATATCTCTCTCATACAATCTTCATAAATCTTAGACACACAATCTTTAAAGCCGTTGGAGAGGAGGAAGGAGTGATGAGGATCCTTGGATCCAATGATCCAAACACCCCTTTAATCCGCCACTTACCACCATACTATCACCGCAAACCACCACCATAGCCATGAATTTTTAGAGTTCTAACACCATATCTAGCCTACATATCATCCATTTCTAGAATCTAAACACTTCTTACTTTGATTCTTAGAGGATTCACACAAAATTCTCTTAAGATCATCACCAGAAACCTTGTTACCAAACACTCTATTTGGTGATATGTTGTTGAATTGCTAGAAGTTAGGTGACATATTTCCGTTTATCTCAGTAGAATTTGGTTGTTGGTTGATCATGGAATTGTTAGTTTTGGATTGGTGGTTGTTGTTAGTCGAAATGGTAATGGTACTTTGTTCTCATATGTGAAACATTATATGGTATTTGAATGATTTTGCTATGACTTATGAATATACATGTTTATGAATTCGATGTTATCTTGCTTGGATCCTTGTTTATCTTTTGGTATATTATTGTAATTGAAATAGGCCGAAAGGGTTAATTGTTCTGATGTATTTTGAACCATTTATCTATGACGTGTCAATATCATACTTGTGAGAATTGTGTGGTAAATTGATAAACAACCCAAGTGGACTAATGTTTAAGACCCTTCCTTATGTTGACCGACCGGGTTGGGAGGAATTCATATACATGCATATTTGATATAAACCATTCATAATGCACTCGTGATGATGTAGTATATAGGGCGAAAGGATTCTATGTTATCATTAGTAGATATGCTTGTTATTATGATTACCCATCATATATGACTTGTATGCTTTGTTTATATAAAGTTTTGCTCTATCTCTACCTATTATGTTATGTGGATCATGTCTTGTTCCTTGCTTTATACACACGTTTTGGCTATTTGATCCGTGACAATGAATTAACTTTGTTACTTGATAAACAATATGTGAATTGCTACAAATCCCGTGGAACGACCTGGACTTACCTAATACTATATTACACTCGAATATGGTATACTTGCCCGAATGTTGTGTTTTTGGTTAAAATCGATATTTCTAGTTATTATAAATTTAAAGCTTGTGAAAACACACATCAGTTACCAAAAATCTCCCCCTACACATATGCACCATATTATGAAAGAGATTTACACATACGAGGTTTGGGAATTCACTTATAGATTGAAGATCGTATCCATTATTAATCCGTATTGATCATATTTTAATCACTATTTTCCCCCTCAAAAATTGCATATGTGGTGACAATTTTTGACAATTAGTGAATTAAAAAACAAGTTAATGTCCGATAATTCACACTAGTCTAACTAAGTCTTGGGACAACATAGAGCATGTAGAATGAAACTTATTATTATACTCCCCCTCAATAAAAGATTAGAGTAAATACTTGGGAGTGGGAGTTTGTTGAGCACACAATTTTGAAAGAATTTGAAATTTATCTTTTTGAAAATATCTTGAAAAATGGTGCCCAACAAGAAAATGATGTTGTATGAATCGTATGAATTATCATTTTCTTAGTGCTTCTCTTGAGCATTCAAAACTTTGAATGTTGATGTGACATTGCTCAAGACCGAGAAGATATGAACTTCCCGTTGTGGAGGATAAATGGACATAAATGAACATTTTCCTTTCTTTGAAGACCGAGTCCTAAGCTGACATTTACTTAGAAGTCGTAGAGAAAAATTTGAAGAGACATGTTTTGAAAGCATTTGAAACTCTCGCTCGAACTTCATTTATTCACCCGTGTTAATATTAATCAACATTTCTAGGTGCGCAAATGTTATCGATTGACGAGAGACATGTCGGAGAAGATTATTTTTGTATTTTTGAAATTTTTTGATTTTGTATTTTGCTTTTATAGGTTTTATATTTTTATATTTTGTTTTTCTGATAAGATATATACAAAGAATTATTGTGGTTTTGCAAGACGATCAAGTTCCTGAGGAGTTAAATTACGCATACCAAGGCGACAAACCAAGTATTTGAATCGATCTACTAGAAGAGCTTTGGTGAAGATGTCGGCCAGTTGGTAATCCGTCTTGACAAAATACAGTTCAATCGTACCCTTTTCTACGTGTTCCTTTATGAAATGGTAGCGGACAGCGATGTGTTTCGTTCTTGAGTGTTGGACCGGGTTGCAGGATATGGCTATGGCTGATTTCGAATCACAATAGATTGGAATCTTGTTGAGAGGACCGGGTTATGTACTAAATTATACATAAGCCATTGACTTTAGCTAACAAACTTTGAATGTTTTGATACTAGCTCAAGACCGAAAAGATTTCTCTTTTTGTTGATAAGGATAAACGCACTGACACGTACATTTTCCTTTTATTTGAAGACCGGGTTGCAATCTGACATTTGATTACAAGCCATTGACTTGAGCTAACAAACTTTGAATGTTTTGATACTAGCTCAAGACTGAAAATATTTCTCTTTTCGTTGTTAAGGATAAACGCACTGACACGTACATTTTCCTTTTATTTGAAGATCGGGTTGCAATCTGACATTTGATTACAAGCCATAGCTGAAAGCTCATCAATTTTCACATTCATTGTCTCCATGAATTTCTTTGTCCATCGGTTTATACTCAGAAAGCAATGGAGTTGGCAGAGTATCAGACCAATTTTGATAACCTATCATAAAGAAAGATGAATTTGGAAACCGTTTGCTTGTAGGTTCTTGAGGGTTAGAGGTACAAGCCTTATCACCTTCAGAGGAGTCAGATTGACACTCGAATTCGCTGGTTGCAATTAATTTTCCTTTATGGTCAAAAATTCTTCCAGTTGGTGACCACCTAAGGCAAGATCTAGATGAACTAGGCTTAGGTGAAGCAAGTCTTTCTTTGGACCCTACCTTTTTAGGTTTCCTAACTTTTGGCTTATGTTTTTTTTTATTTTCAACATTTGAAACATTTGCATTCTTATTGAGAGCACGAGAATTCATGTCATTCACATAGTTGAGCACACGGACATCATGATTAATAGTAATTAAACATTGCTTACACATAGCACAAACAACTTCAGATTTAGCATTCCGAACAGCAAGCTTAATGTTATTACATGCATACGACGTATGTTTCTGATTAGAAGAAGACTATAAATTCCTATGGTTTTCTTCTTTTTTCTCTAACTTATTCGAGAGGCAACTACTCTTAGACTTAGAGGGGACCCATTCACTTTTAGGATTGTTCATAAGCTGTGGTCTTCTGGTCCTAGTAGTGCTTTTAACGTCTTTAGGAGAAAAACCATTTGATTTGGAGTTTACATCGTTCTTAGTGATGACATGAGGTTGTGATACTGTTAGGATTAATGTTTTATTAACTTAGTACTGACAGTACAATAGTTAGTACCGACAGTTATACTTAGTACCGACAGTACAAAGTGTTAGTACTGTTAGTTAGTTAGTACCGTTAGTAGTAAAATAGTTAGTACCGATAAGAAGATATTTAAAAGATATTTGTGAGATATTTGTCAGAAAGTCATGTAAGACTTTTAGGGTTATCCTTGATCTATAAAAGGATAACTATTGACATAGTTAGAAGATATATGAAATAGACGATTACAAATCATACAACATATCATAGTTAGCAATCTGTAACTCTCAAGAACATTTTAACAAAGTTGTTATTCAGTTAAATCATTATTCTTCTTAGTACTTGTGTTAAGATTCCGCATTAACATATTGTATTCAAGTCATTGTTTCTACATAGTCAGTTGTATTTATACATCTAGGCTATCATCCTTTATAGGCTGCAAAGATCCATTCAGTTTAAGGAACCACAATTGGTATCAGAGCCTTGTAAGAAACTTTGAATAAGAAGAACAATCAAATCTAGTTAATTCATCTCAAAACAAACAAATCTAAACATGTCTGGAACACATGATGAAATCCCACCTCCACCACCACCTCCACAAGAAACACAACAAAAACCAACACAACAAACTCCTCAAACAGTCTCAACCATCAAACTACCAATTCTCAAAAAGGGAGAATATGACATATGGGCTATGAAGATAGAACACTATCTGGCCCATACAGACTATCCAATTTGGGAGGTTATCCAAAATGGGAATGGTCCTGTATCAGTCACACTGGATACCACAGGACAGATTAAAATTTTGCCTCCTAAAACTGCAGAAGAAATGGTGCTGAGAGAGAGAGAAAGAAAAGCTAGGACCACCTTGCTGATGGCCATACCAGAAGATCATCTAGCTAAATTCCACAAAATGACTGATGCAAAAGATATGTGGATTGCCATAAAATCCAGATTTGGTGGAAATGATGAATCAAAAGATGCAGAAGAAATCATCTGAAGCAACAATTTGAAGGATTTCACAGTATCCACGCAATGGAATTCACAAAGGATATTAAGATTTCCAAAGCTACTCAGTCAGCTAGAGGATCATAGAGCAGGTGTATCTACTGAAGATGCAACTCAAAAGTTTTTAGATCTCTACCTTCGCATGGCTACAAGTTTTCCTTGATCATGTAGGAACAAACCAGGAATGGACATCTATATTTATGACTTGTACAACAATCTAAGAGTCTTTGAAAATGATGTGAAAGGCTCTACTGCATCATCATCCAACTTGCAAAATATAGCATTCGTCTCTGAAAACACCAACAGTACTAATGAAGTTAGTACTGCTTATGGTGTGTCCCACTCTTCTGGTCATTGTTTAAAGCATGAACAACCATTCAAACATCATCATACAATTCCTTGCTTGCGAGAGTCAATCTAGTTGTCCTCAAACGGATCATGATGACTTAGATCAGGTTGATGAATATGATCTCGAAGAAATGGACTTGAAATGGCAAGTGGCAATGATCTCCATGAGAATAAACAAGTTCCAAAAGAAGACTGGTAGAAAACTACAGTTTGATGCAAAAGAACCTGTTGGTTTTGATAAAACAAAAGTGGAATGCTTCAAATGCCACAAAACAGGGCATTTTGCAAGAGAGTGTAGAACGAAGGAAGAGAATAGAAGGAGAGATGGATGGAATACTGGGAATAGAGAAGGGAGAAGAACTAGCAATAGAGATGAAAGCATAACTGGAAAGAAAGAAGAATCTAGAGCATTAGTGACTGTTGATGGAGAATGTGGGGGTGGGGGGGGGTGGGGGGGGGGGGGGGGGGGGGGGGGGGGGGGGGGGGGGGGGGGGGGGGGGATGGAGAATGTGTTGACTGGACAACTCATTCAGAAGATGATGATAACTATGCTTTCATGGCTAACAACAGCACAGGATCAGACACTCAGGTACTTTCTTGTTCAAATGAGTGCAAAGAATCTTATGCTAACATTAAAAGACTGTATGATATTCAAAAAGAGCAACTTAGTGATGCTAGTGTTGAAATAAAAGCTTATACTCAGGGTCTTAAGAAAGTTGAAGCACAGCTAGTTGTCCATCAACAAAATCAACTTTGGTATGAACAAAAGATCAAATTTATGAAAATAGATTTAGATGATAAAACAGATGTTCTAACATACCATAAGACATTGTTGGCTAAAGCTCAAAAGGAAAAAGATGATTTAGATGTAATAGTACACAAATGGAATCATTCTTCAAAAAATCTTGGTAAAATTGCAAATTATTCTATGAGTGCCAGAGATAAGTTTGGGCTTGGGTATGGTGATTATAGATATAGTGGGAATTTGAGCTATGAAAATGAAGTTTTTCAAAGTGTCTTTAGGTGCAATGCAAGTGATTATGAAAATCCACCTTTGCATAAAAGGTTCATTAAAACTTGTGAAATGCAAGCAGTTCCTCCACCCATGACAGGGAATTATCTGCCCTCTGGACCTGATATTGAAATAGATGACTCAAAATATACATATGGTCCAGAAAAGACTCAACCAAGTGAACCTGACTCCCAAACTAATGAAGTTGATGCCTGTGACTCTAACATTAGTACAGAAACATCTGAATTAGTGTTTGAACCAGTTGTCAATGAATCACATGTAGAAGTTCAACCTAAGGTTTGGTCTGATGCTCCTATCATTGAGGAGTATGAATCAGATAGTGATGATGATGATGAGAATGTGTATGTAAAAATAGAAGATCTTGACACACCTAGTTTTGCTACCAAGCATGTAAAAACTCCTAGTGAAAATGTTAAGAATAATTCAACACATAGTCAAAAACCTAAGGTTAACAACAAACAATTGGAGAAAGGGATTACTGAAAGAGCATGTTTTGTCTGTGGGAGTTTTAGTCATTTAATAAGAGATTGTGATTATCATGTAAAATTGGCTAAACAAGTTGAGCTACATAAACAAAATATGTCTAAGGGTAATGGTTCAAGGGAAAAGACCAACAAGATTTTGAGGAAACCCATATGGGACAATGCTCAAAGAGTAAATAAACAACATCAGTTTGTCCCTTTGGCAGTACAAACAAGAACTGGAACTAATCCAGTTAATACTGTTAAAGCTAGCGGTACTAACTATGTTAGTACTGCTAGACAAAATATTAACAAACAGACAGTACTAACAAGCACTGCTCTGAAAGTTAATACTGTTAAGCCCTCTGTGAATGATGTAAGACCACAAAATGTTTTTAACAAAACTCATTCACTATCCTCAAGGCCTTTAAAAGGAACAACAGTACTAAGAACAAAATTGGCAAACCAAAAGATTTATATTGCTAAGGTAAAAGCAGTTAGTACTGTTGGGGAAAAATGGGTCATTGCTGTTAAGTCCTCAGCAAGTTGTAAATGGAGCAAACCTGGATACAACAATAGTATCCTCTCCAAATACAATGGTGGATCTAGCCTTAGAAATCATTCATCTTTAAAAGACGCACTAGCAGACTTCAAGCCAAACAGCATGGGTCCCTAAGAGAGACTAAACATCTTACTTTTGAATGTGCAAGGAAAATCCACACAGAACTTAAAAGAAATAAAGGAATAAATGATAGTGGATGTTCCAGCACATGACAGGGAAACAAGGCTTACCTGCTGACTATCAAGACATTAATTGGGCCCTGTTGCCTTTGGAGGTAGTAGAGTATTGTATTACTGGCAAGGTAAAATACAAACTGTAAGTTAGATTTTGAGGATGTAAGCTTTGTAAAAGAACTGATCAGCAATTTTAATCTCTTTCTGTGTCACAAATGTGTGACTAAAATGAACAAGGATCTGTTTACTGACACTGAATGTCCTTATTTTGGTCTCCAGACGTTAAGTTAACCTGAATAAAATCAAATATAAACTTAAAGTTCCCAGACAAAACAATATGTACAGTTTCAATTTAGAGAACATTGTTCCTTTAGGAGGATTGGCTTGTTTGATTGCAAAGGCTACAACTGATGAATCTAACATATGCATAGAGGTTGGGTCTGTAAATTTCAAAATTTATAAATAGACTTGTGAAGGAAACCTTGTAAAGGTTTACCCACAGCTTTTTCAAAATGACCACACTTGTGTTGGCTTGTCAGCAAGGAAAGCAACACAAAGCTCTTGTAAGGCAAGTTAGTTATAGACTCTATTAGCCACACCCTACCAACTTCTTCATATGGACTTGTTTGTGAGACCTACATCTAAAGAGCATAAACCATAAGACCTATTGTTTGTTTATCACTGAGATTTAGCAGATTTAGTTGGACATTTTTCTTAAGAACTAAGGATGAAACTAGTGCAATCCTTAAGGACTTTATAAGACAAATAGAGAACCAATTAAATCAAAAGGTTAAAACCATTAGATGTGATAATGGAACAGAATTCAAAAACAGGGATATTAATGAATTCTGTGGTTTAAAAGGGATCAAGAGGGAATATAGCAATGCCAGAACTCCACAACAAAATGGAGTTGCTGAGAGAAAGAACAGGACCCTTATTGAGGCAGCAGAACCATTCTTTGCAGATTAATTTTTACCTAACACTTTTGGGCTAAGCATAAGTACTGCTTGCATGTTCTGAATAGGGTATTAGTGACTCAAGCCTCATAATAAGACACCTTATGAACTTTTAACTGGTAAAACACCAATTATAAGTTATATAAGACCTTTTGGGTGCCATGTGACCATCTTGAATACCATAGACCACTTGGGCAAATTTGCTGGAAAATCTGATGAAGGATTTTTGGTTGGGTATTCTCTACAAAGCAAGGCCTTTTAGAAGTATAACAATCTTGTAACCAAAGAGTTGAAGAAAACCTGCACGGTAAAATTCTTAGAGAACAAACCCAATGTTGCAGGGAAAGGACCAAATTGGCTTTTTGACCTTGATTATTTGACTGATTCTATGAACTATCTTTCTGTTAGTTCAGAGAATCAAGCTAACATTCATGCAGGTCAACAAGAAACTAACCAAAATGAAGGTTCAAAAGACAAAATTGTTGCAGGGATCCTCAAAATAGAAAGATGAAATCTGCTCAAGACGTTTGAAGTTCCTACAGCATTCGTATTCTTCCACAAACACCTCTTCTTCAAAATCAGATGAAAAGAGAAGAAGTCCAAGAGAGGAAGAACAAGTCTTTCTGGATGATCTTGCAAGACTTCAAAGGCAAGAGAAAGAAGCTAATGAGGAAGCTGAAGCTCTCACAAGGAATCTTGAACAAGACACTGAGAAAGCAGTTACTCAGGCAGAAGCTGCTAAGACTAGCGGTACTAACATTATTAGTACTGTTAGCATAACACAAAGCTAAAGCGGTACTAACATTTGTAATACCCGTTATCATACCAGTTGTACTGCCAGTGCAAATGAGGATCTAGCTCTTTCCTAACACAACCAATTCCCAAGAAGATACTATTGAAAATACCTGCCCTTGAGGAATATTCATGAAGATGCTACTGATGGTATCTTTACACATTCATCTTATGATGATGAGGGTGCAGTGGCTGACTTCACAAATTTGGAAACTATTGTGAATGTTAGTCCTATTCCCACATCAAGAGTTCATCCCTCTCATCCTTCAACACTCATTCTAGGAGATCCAACATCAGCAGTACAAACAAGAAGCAAAGTCAATAAAAGTTCTGAAGCTCATGCTTTTGTTAGTTATGTTCAAAAGCAAAGGAGAACCAATCATAAGGACTTTCATCATTGTTTGTTTGCCTGTTTTCTATCTCAACATGAACCCAAGAAGATTTCAGAAGCTCTTGAAGATGAAAGTTGGGTTGATGCTATGCAAGAAGAATTGTTGCAATTTTGAGTATTCATAGGTTGGATCTAGTAGATTTTTCCTTATGGGAAAGAAGGCTATTGGTACAAAGTGGGTGTATAGGAATAAGAAAGATGAAAGAGGAGTGGTTGTCAGGAACAAAGCTAGATTAGTTGCTCAGGGACACAGACAAGAGGAAGGAATAGACTATGATGAAGTTTTTGCTCCTGTGGCTAGACTTGAAGCCATAAGGATCTTTTTAGCATATGCCTCCTATATGGGGTTTATAGTCTATCAAATGGATGTGAAGAGTGCCTTTCTCTATGGCAAGATTGATGAAGAAGTATATGTGTCTCAACCACCAGGTTTCCAAGATCCTAAGTCTCCTCAGAAAGTCTACAAAGTGGTTAAAGCTTTGTATGGACTACATCAAGCTCCAAGAGCTTGGTATGCTACCTTATCCACTTTCTTGTTGAAGAATGGATACAGAAGAGGGACAATAGACAAAACTCTCTTCCTGAAGAAAGACAAACATGATATCATTTTAGTTCAAGTCTATGTGGATGACATCATCTTTGGATCTACAAAGAAGTCTTGGTGTAATGAGTTTGAGGCTTTGATGAAAAGTAGATTTCAGATGAGTTCAATGGGAGAGCTTACTTTCTTTCTTGGCTTACAAGTCAAACAGAAACCAAATGGTATTTTCATAAGCCAGGATAAGTATGTTGATGAAATCCTGAAGAAGTTTGACTTTGCAAATGTTAAGTCTGCCAGTACACCAATAGAAACTCAGAAGCCATTAGTCAAAGATGAAGAAGCTAGTGATGTTGATGTGCATCTCTATAGATCAATGATTGGCTCCTTGATGTATGTGACTGCTTCTAGGCCTGACATTATGTTTGCAGTCTGTGCTTGTTCCAGATTTCAAGTCACTCCAAAGACCTCTCATTTGACAGCAGTCAAAAGAATCTTTAGGTACCTAAAGGGCAAACCTAAATTAGGCCTTTGGTATCCTAGAGAATCTACATTCGACTTGGAATCTTACTCAGATAGTGATTATGCTGGAGTAAATCTTGACAGGAAATCCACAACAGGAGGTTGTCAATTTCTTGGCGAAAGACTCATTACATGGCAATGCAAAAAGCAAACCATAGTAGCTACTTCTACAACATAGCTGAATATGTTGCTGCTGCAAGCTGCTGTGGGCAAGTTTTATGGATTCAAAATCAAATGTTAGACTATGGGTTCAACTTCATGAACACAAAGATCTACATTGATAATGAAAGCACCATTTGCATTGTAAAGAATCCAGTATATCATTCAAAGACAAAGCATATTGCAATTAGGCACCACTTCATAAGAGATGCATATGAGAAGAAACTCATACAAGTGCTTAAGATCCACACTGATGACAATGTAGCTGATCTACTAACCAAGGCATTTGATGTTAGCCGATTTCAGTTCTTGGTTGTATCAATTGGGATGATAAATCCATAACCTACATTGGTTTAAGGGAGACAATATGAATGAGTCATCTGTGGATGAAAGAGGTAAAACACTTTCTTTACATAAATCACAAAGCATACTCTTCAACAAGCTAAAACACACCAT
The DNA here is from genome assembly GCA_026074375.1 of Tanacetum coccineum. Taxonomy (NCBI): domain Eukaryota; kingdom Viridiplantae; phylum Streptophyta; class Magnoliopsida; order Asterales; family Asteraceae; genus Tanacetum; species Tanacetum coccineum. Next base: position 13,005 of record BQNB010171676.1, read on the forward strand.
GGCAAATCAAACTTGTTCCAAGAAACCCCTAAAAACCTTATGCTCCACCTTTCTACTCATCAAGATTCAACCACCATCATGCAAGCAGAACAAACTGTACCAACAAGTGGTTCATACACTTTCCGGTAGCAACTAGACCAAGAAACTGTGTTGTACCTAATCGTAAACCTAAGGACAAACCAGAAAGAGTTGGCTGTTGTTCAAGAGTAAGAAGATTGCTCAAGTTGTTAGTGCTTGGATTAAGAGTAAGAATTCTCTTGTGAAGCATTTTGAAGACATGAGATTATGTAGACCATCCAAAGAGTATTTGCAGGTGTGGTTCAACCCACCAAGAGACGAGTCTATGTCATGTTTGACAACAAAGGGGATGAGTACCATTGGAGATGTGTGTGCCAGGTAAAATTAGTTAGTATGGTTGATGATAAGAGACGGTCACGGTATGCGTTTCACATTCTTAACTAGTTTAAAGCAAGCAATTTCAGATTAGAGATTTAGTATGCTTTTAAACTAAGTACTACTATTAGTAGAAATATTA
>BQNB010171677.1:0-13539 GCA_026074375.1 Tanacetum coccineum
TAGCGGGGAAAATCCCTAATACTTAACATGCCTGTACAATGACCTAGCAAGATAAAATAACATAAATCACTAGATGTGGCTGTCAGCATCCCTAGAAGCATCCTGGTGATCTGGAATTCTAGCCTCTGGTCCTGGCTATCTAGCTCTCCTCTGCTGCTCTCGCAGTGATAACAGTGCTGCTAACTCAGCCTGCTGCATCTGAAAGCGAGTCTCATGTACCTGATGCTGTGTCTGAATAAGAGTACCATGCAGTTGTAGCTGTGTCTGGTATGCCTGGAGATGGGTCTCGTGTGCATACACATGATCACGATGGGTCTGAAGCTCCTAATGAGTCGCCTAACTCAATCCTATCGAGTAAGCCCAAGCCTCTCGGGAAGCATAGGCCTCCTCCTCCTCCACCATCCATACCGTCTCCTGGAGAGTTATCCTATCCTCCATAAGTAAATTGACCCGCTGCGAGTCCATATCGACTCGCTGTGATATACGAGACCTACTATCCTGAGCATCCTCTAGTAAAGCATACAAGTCCTGTGTATCATGCCCATTGAGCTCAGCAAGCTCTGTGACTCTAGTATTGACCTCTCCCACGGTCATAGGTGTTATCTCAGAAACTGCCTCTGCCGGATCTACCCAAGTATCCCTAATACCGTACCCGAAATCCCTAATCCTCTGTCACCTCTCTTCAGCATCTACCGTGCTGACAAACCCATAATCTATCCCCCGACCTCTAGTAGGTCTAGCAGTAGAACTCTCTCCAATCTCATATCGGGAGCCTAGAGTGGACAAATACAACCTCTTGCGAGGTGGCTGCTCAGACTCGGGAATCTCGTCCCTATGGTCAACAGGTGGTGGTATGTATAGAGATGGTGGTAGTGGTGGTAGTGGAGGTGATGGTAATGCGGCAGTAACTGCGTCAATGAGAGCCTGAGTGGATGCTATCCTGAGTGTCTGGATTTGGGTTGGACACCTATATGATGGTAGTAAGGGTGATGGCACAGGTGGTGGTGATAAATGTGCAGGTGGGGCTGTATACCTAGCAAGGCGCTCTCCTGCAGAGGGTGGTGATAGTGAGATAGGTGGTGATGGTGATGGAGTAGTCATGGCCAGAAGTCTCTCAACCTCTGCCCCTGGTGGAAGGGATATGGAAGTCTGAGGCCGGACGGTAATCCTAGCCCCAATAGTAATGTCAGTGGAGGGTGGTGGTATAACAGGCTCTGTTCCCTTAGGTGGGAAAACAGGCTCATCAACAGGTACAACAATAGTAGAGTCGGCCGGAGCTAAGTGCTCCTCCTCCTCCTCATCATCATCCTCATCCTCGTCATTGGCGTCATCCCTAGATGAATCGTCGTCATCATCATCTCCATCATCTCCCCCGTCCATAGGATAGTCAGCCGGACCATCCTCTGTCTCATCATCCTCGTACTCCTCTGGATCCTCCTCGGGATCCGACTCAGTAACATATCCGGGTGACTCAGCAGTAGGTGAATCAACAGGAGGTAATGGCTGCTCCTCAGCTGGAAACTCATGCTCATCCTCCAATGGTATATACTCAGGGTATATAGGCTCTGGCACGTAGTCAGGATCATGTGCCTGTACGAACATAGGCTCACGCTCATCCTCGTCCTGAGGAACTGGCGGTGTCTGTGGATCCTCTAGGCCTGGTATGTAATCCGGTGATGGTGGGGCTACTGGCTGTATCGGGAGTCCGTCGTATCCTAATACGATGACCCGTGGAATACCTCCCTCAGATATCTCCTCATCATCGGCTCCCCAGAAGGCTCTGCCGGGCTCAGAGTCGGTGTAAACGAAAGTGTCGGTAACAACACATGTCGCAGAAGACATGATTACTGCAAAAAGCAAAATAACCTATGAAAGTATTACTTATAGGAAAGATCGATATGATATGTCTGTAAGAAAAACACCCCCCCCCCCCCCCCCCCCCCCGCTTTAATTATAAAAGTCTTATAGTAATATACGTAATATCATTTATATACACGTATATCAATCATGTAAGCACTTAGTACCCTACTAATGCTAGAACAATGCATGTCATGTAAGCATATATGTGCTAGATGTAAACAAGTAATGCATGTATGTCTCTCGTAAATCCCATTTGTGAAAACAGTGTTTGAAAATGGTTATAGTCCAGACAAAACTTTTGACCTGGTTCTCTATAACCTTGGCTCTGATACCAATCTGTAACACCCTCAAATCTGAGTATGCAGCGGAATGTTGAATATCCGAGGGCGTTACTTTATGGATCAATAGCACAAGATCTGAGAACGACTACTAAATGTGTCATTTGGAAAGGATACCTTGGATTAACAAAATACTTGTTTGTTACATAAGCCCGTGGCTTCAAATTGTTCAACAATATAAATAAATATTTCGGTTTATAACAATTGTCCCCAAAATGTAATAAGACCCCAACTCTTAAATGTTGACTCTTCAATTATTGACTCCTAATGTATCATTGCACCTCGTGCCTTATTGACCTGAAAAACATGCTTAAAACGTCAACATAAAGTTGGTGAATTCATAGGTTTATGTAAATTAATTGTAGGACTGCAAGATTTCCAAGTGTATGATTATGCAACAAATGCAAACATCATAAAAAGTAATTACGTTTTCCTAAGCTCATGACACCGAGGCTCGACGTATATGAATGCAAATAAATTTGCCAACAAGTGTCCGTGAATGATGTGCTAACCCTGCAACATCCCAAATTCGACATGGTATGCGTTCGTTCCCGGTGATAGCTAGTCACCCGAACGGGGATTGTCAATCCCTAATAGATCTATTCATAACATTCGCGCCCACATAATGCAATTCCCAATTACATCTATGCAATTAACAGTTCATGATGATGGACATAATGGGTTATAGTTACTTAGGCAAACACGTAATCATAGTATAAAATGTACACTTGCGTCCAATTTGTAAAACAAGAATGTCTACCCCAATGATGTAAATCATTTAAATAACAGTAAAACATGGGGCTATAAACTCACCCGAGAGAATAGTCCTCTGAAATTGATAATAAATATCCAAGTATGAATCACACCGTCAAATACCTAAGTAAATACGGCCAGTCTTAGTCTATATTTTTAGGCTAACGACTCAGTGTATAAACTAGATTCGATTATAAGTTTATATATATTGTTATCACTTGTGTGGTGGTGCACATGATTATTGTATTTGAATTTACGATGACCCTTGGAAAACGTATAAGTGTTGTTAATAAATATTTGTATTTATTAAGCCGATGTTCAAAACCGAATGATCTCCGAATATATTATAATTCGTTCGAATCGTTAGGTGTTTATAAAGTTCACTTTCGATTACCAAATATCCTCAAGTTTCTTATAATTGCTAAACAGCCCCTAGGGTTATGAATTGTACCATATTTACATTGTAAACCCCCAAGTTTCATTAATTACACTTTTAGTCCTTTAACTTTACAAAGTTACACTTTAGGTCCTTATAGGTTTGAAACTCGAAACAAAAAAAAAAAAAAAAATAAAAAATAACCCTAAGTTTCTAGAATTGACAGAAACAGTCCCTGGACTTGTTAAATTTAGTAAATGACAGTTTTGACCCCTTAGTTTGTAAATTGACACTCTTAGTCCCTCAATTAGTAAAAATCGCATTTTAACTCCAATTAAGTCCTAACAAGTGACATTATGTTTCATTAAGTCCAAATAAGTCATATAAGCTGCCCTAGCTTATAAATAAGCTCAACGAGCTTATTTTGACTTAATTGGTCTTATTTGGCCCGCTAAGGTCCAATAAGTGTTTTAAATGTCCGATTTAGTTTTAAAAAGGCACAATTGTCTTCATTAAAGCTTAGTTTAAGAGTTGGTTAGCTGAAATAAGGCGGGAGAGCTTATTTTGGCTTTTTCGAGCTTATTGGGCTTGTGAGCCCAATAACTTAACCCGACTTGAATAAAAAGGGTCCATCAAGCATCCCTAGCTTATTTTCTACCCTTATTAAGCTTATTAAATCTGTTTTCGGTTCAGCTTATCCAAATAAGCACATAAGCCCTCGTTAATGGGCTGTTGGGCCCATTAAGAGTCCGAATGGATTTTAAAGGTTTCGGTTAGGTCCATATAGGTCCATTAACTACATTTGGGTCCATTAAGCCTATTTGGCTTATATAGGTTCATCAATAAGCTGCCTTGAGCTTATCGTGAGCTTATGGCTCGAGATGGGCTCGTTAATGGGCTAGTAAGCCCATTAAGTGTTCGGTTTGTTTCCAACGGATAATGCAAGGCCCAAGTAAATCAAATAAGCATTCCTAGTCCACAAATAAGCTCGAATAGATTATTTATAAGCCGTAGGCTTATTACGCTAGGCTCGTTGGGCCGGTTAGGCCTCCACAGTAGGTGGTTAGGCCCAAAGTGACCCGAACCTAGCCCTTTTGTTCAATAACTTGATCTCTAGGTCTCGACACATTAGTTTAGCATTATTTAATGTTTGTACATAGTTATTTATTACATGCATTCGTTTGATATGTCGTTATACGTGACTCCAAGTCATGTTGTTACGTTTTTAAAGTTGGATCATGTATAAAACTTATTCATTTCATCTAAACGAAGTAACGAACATCAAAGTCTTCGAGCTAGTGTTCTTAAGTGCGCGTTAAGTCTTAACCCCGTATATTAACTATGTTTTAGATCATGTACACACCACACAAGATTTATTTCGTGTTTCATATGGTGCATGAACCATGAATGGTCAAACTGCATGTTTGTGTTCTCTTATGTCGATTAACAAAATTACGCCACCATCAGGATAGTCTAATTCATAACGAGTAGTAAAAAGAAAATGAACGAGTTAGTTTGACTTACAAAGGGTCCTAGTGTTCTTGATTCGTGAGTTGTGAAGTAACTCGACTCGTATACACCCAAACGTGTATAACTTAAACTCTAAAACTTATAAACCCACTTCCTTAGTTCGTGACTTCCCTTAATAACCTTATATTCGATCTTAAAGGCTTCTTCGTGTCCTAGAATGAATAGGGTTCGAATATGGTTCGGTTTTTATGAATGCCGAATGGATTAGGGAGTAAATGAAATTGTTTTAGCTTTGAGAGAGAATATAAGAGTTTGGAAATGTGTTATGTGAGCTAGTGAATGTTATTTATAGGATAAGAGGCTAGTTAACTTTCTTGGTTCACCAAGCAAACCAAGCCGAACCCTAGATGGTGGTTTTTGAGAGTTCTAGTTTGCTACCCCTTGTATTTGGTTAAACCACTAAGTACCATCCTTAATTGTGATGTGTTTGTACAAGATTTGCTTAGCTAGAGAAATCTTATGTTTGTGTGATTCTCATTTCTGTGACCACGGTAAGAATGGATCCAAGGAGAAGAATGGTCATTACCAATGGATAATTTGTTCTTTAGAGACATTAGGACATGCATTTATTGAACCATGGTTGTACTAGTACTTGTAAAGATTGTTAAGAGATTTTGCTAGCTCATAAATCACTTAGGACGATTTTGGTGTGGGTTCACTTGCCCATACTCGGCAATCATGTGTCATTAACATAAGTTTTGATTAAATTTTGTGTTAGTGACTTTTAAAATGGGTATTGGTTTGAGTCTAGGTAAGTCTAGGTACTTCCGTGGTGTGTCTAGATGCATTTTATTGCGAAACGTAAGCCATTTACGTGACCAATAAAAATAAAATGAGCAAAGTACATAATTATCTTTCATAATAATAATTTATTACTTGGTTGATGTAGACCTTAATTTATTTGACGACCGTTTACATTAATTGATTAATTATAGTCTACGCGATTTAGCTTAAAAGTTAATTTAAAAGTAAACGCGTATAGGACTAAAATAAATAGTGACTAATAATAGGAGTCGTAAAATGACCTGAAATTAAGAAATGTTACAGGATACATGAAAAATACAACCACCGCTCAGAAACCCATATAGGTGGTTCGTCATCACAGACACATGAGATTGATGATGTATACCCTACTGCGGAAGAGTTACATCAACTTCATCTGGATGAAGAAGCCTTAAGAGAAACATGGTAGAAAAAAACAAGTGGATGAAAAAGGCACGGTGGGAGAAGATTAGGCAAACAAGTGATGAGATGAATACTTTATGGAATTTGGGAGTGATGAGAATTTATTCAGATTTCGAGTTCATAAGACTTAATAACTAGAAAAACATTTTAGTGTAATGTTGTTTTAATTTAATGTTTTAAATAAAATATTGTATTTTAAATTCCGTTATTATATTTTCAAATTTTGAATTCCAACGGCTAGTTTTTCGTTATAAATACCCCCACATCTCCTTATTATATCACACAACTTCTGATCCAACTACAGATGGATTCCAATTTACACTAACGAAAATGATCATTCGGAATACATCTTGATATAGACGAATTTGATTCATTGAAACACATGTTTGCGTTCGGTCTAGGAGGCACATGTTGCAACCTATCTCCATACACCCCAAATTCAGTTACCATAATACCCGGTCCTGCGGGTGTTGTTCAGCTCTCCTAATTAGCCATATGTTTGAACCATTCTCCTCAACCCCAAACCAGTTAGGATTAATACCAGTCGCTGCGGGTCTTGTTCAGCGAGCCAAGCTGCTTAAAGAAAATGTATTTATTCTTGATTCAGATGGGGCTTTAATGTCGACACAAGAATATATGCAGAAAGTTGTTGAGGATGTGGGTGAGGATGCTGATTTTAACAGTGGGGCGTGGTAACGCACTAACTATGTGAATGCTATTGTGGTCACTGTAACTGGATGTTTGGGAGGGGGGGAAACCAAATCGACAACTTATTAAAATGGGAACTTGAAACAAGTTGTTGCAATAGTGAAGTCTTGTTCTCCGAATGCTCTTGGAGATTTAAATGTGACTCTGAAAGATCTATCGGGTACAGTACCTGGAACAATACACTACAAAGTCCTTGATGTGGGTAGTTATGAAAAGGAATATTACGTAGGAAGCTGCTATGATACTTGCCACTGTCTCAGTTTTTATCTAAACAATAAAGCATTACCTTAACATTATAAAAAGAATGTGGTTGAGGTTTTCGTAAGAATACGGGTTTCATTAGCTTAACATTTTTTGTAAGTATTCCTAACAGTAATTTTCAATTTCGTAATGTAATTTTCAATTCCATAATGTAATTTTCAATTCCGTAATGTAATTTTCAAATTTGAAATCAAACAACTACTATTCCAACGGATACTATTCGAACTATATGTTTTAAAACGTATCTGTGTTGTATTTTTAAATTCCGTCAAGTTCATGTTTTTTATTTCCGTAATTTTTTTCCCTTTTTTCTTCCGGGTGTATTTTTATTTCCGTATTTTAATTTTTAAAATGTTTAATTATTAATGTAATGTTTTAAAAAAAATAAAAATTTGTTCGGTGTCCTCTGCGGTCACCACTACATGTGTTTGGTCACTGTGTGGTCTAAGAGAGAGAAAGCTGAGTTGGCGCTGACGTGACGGTGTCCTCTGCGATCACCACTACATTCAGTAAGAAATGTCGTACTTAATCAAATGTCGTACTTAATCATTTTATTTTTGCAAATGGAGAAAGAAGGTGCACGTGAAATGTTGATGAGTTGAAAGGTCATTGAATACTCATATACATTGTCCCATATACGACCTTTTTCCAACAATATCATTCTATGATCCTATCCATTCTCGTCACCATTAATATGTTGTTTCATTTTCATGAGACCTTTTGTTTTCTATATTTATGGGTCGACTCAAGGTCGGCAACTGCTCATCTAAATCATGCATCTTACTAGTATCTTACAATATCTAAACTTATACTTCATTCGTTCTATTTTTATTATCTACGTTTTCTTTTTGAGATGTTTCAATTTAATTGTTCACTATTAAAAATAGATAGGAAAGTTTGATCAAGTTTACTATATCATCATTGTTTGAAATTATTATTAGAAACTTTAAAGAAAAATTTAATTAATTAGCTAAGGGTAAAACTATCATTATGTCAAAAAGTAAAAAAGAGAAAACAGTAATAAATGCATTTTTCTTAAACTGTGTGTTTTTTTTGTCAGGAGACAATAATTTTTGGACGGATGGAGTATAAAATAACTGAAGTTTTTTCATGTATGTTTTTGTTAGCCTAATCCGTAGTCTAATATCTTCTACTCCTTCCGTCTCAAAATTATTGTCCTCTAACTTTTTAAGTCTTTTTCTTCCGACTTTGATCTTAATTTTTTTTATTTGTGTTATATAATAGTTGATGAAAATTATAACAATGAAAATACATTTGAAACCAATCATGTCATATATTTTTCATTAAGTATTATATAACACAAACAAAAACATTTAAGGTCAAAGTTGGAAGAAAAAGACTTAAAAGTCAATAGGGGACACTAATTTTGGGACAGATGGAGTATTGTATTATATATTTCCCTTTCTATTGCCGACGGAGCAAAGAGAAATAATGATGACGTGGCAAGTGTTTTCATACGTTCGATCACTATCTTAATTGATGTTAGCCGCATAAATTAAAAGTCAAAGTTGCCTTGACTTTTTGCCAACCTTTTAGTAAATCTGTTATCTCCTAATACGTGAAGTTAAGGACAAGTATGCCAAGAATTTCGTTTATTTAGCAACCGAATAAATGAAACATACATATAATTACCTTTAAATATGCTATTTTTAATTTTTAATTTGTAGAGAAAACTCACAAAGTATGACCTTTCAATGTATACAGCCATGTTTTTTTCTAAGTACCATTATGTAAGTAATACAATAATTTACAAATCTGCATTTAACATTTCACCTTTAAAACACTTTTAAAAATTCGTAACTGAAAGAGAAAAAATATACATTAAGAAAATAGCATAATACCCGCACAATGCAACGACGGGTGCACGGTGACTTTTTGTGACGAGCAAATGTTTTTTCATTTATACGTTTTCTTCTAACAGTAACTTTACAAATGAATGACAACTTTTAATTAAAATAATTATAAGCAATATGAATGCTAAACCACTAATATAAACCAACACCAAAACCACCAATATAAACAAACAACAAAACCACCAACAAATTACTGTCTAAATTATTAATAGTGTAAACTACTCATATTTTAGTTGGGATGTGCCGAGACGAAAGTCGCTACATGGGATGATCTCGCCTTTAACACTCATTATTCTAAGGGTGAACTAGTAAAGCATGTATGTTGCAAAAAGTTGATCATGGTTGTAATTCAAGATAAGCACACTCACTTAAGATATAATAAATTGTCGGGAGTGAAAAGTCCACAAGTTGCAAATATGAGTAGTGTTAGCATCTTTATTTATTTAGCTGTGATTTTGTTTTAAGCTTGGTTTAGATAAGTGAAAAGTCAGGAACGATGAATGTATCCTTTTTGGGGCATTCTCGGAATCGAAATGCATCTTGTTCTATGATCCTAAAGTTATGGAAATACGAAAGTCAAAATAATCTCTTTTTCTATATATATTATTAATATTATACTATATATCTTATAATATATATATATACTATATATATATATATATATTATATTAGATTTATTATATAAAAGTTTTACGAAAATGGGAAATATGGTGTTTATAAACTTGTGATCTCTTAATTTTTCCCACAAAAGTCTTTGTTACTTTTCAAAGGCTTAGTTTGGAAAGTTTTGAGGTATTTGGTTATAGAGCATATAATATTACGTGAGGACACGCAATCGCTTAGTTTGGGGAATTTTGATATGTGTGAAAACACATATCCATTTTATGTCAAAAATAGCCCTAAAAAGACAAAATTGTGCTTAAAATGCTTGAATATTGCTTGTTTTGTCTTTGTGATTGTGTAGGTACGGATATTGCAAAAATCTCAAGAAAAATGGTTAAAACCGGACAAACACGGACACGGGAACGGAAAAGCACGCAAAAAGCCGGGAGAATGCTATCAAAGGTCAAAAAGTCAACTCTGAGTCAACTATGGTTTTTAAATCCCATGATATAATCCAAACACAACTTATTAATAAGCACCAATAAGCAAGAAATAAGATGGAATCTTAGAGAGAGAAGTAGAGAGAGAAACAAGAGATTAGATAGAAAATGGTTGAGTTACAAAATGATAGAAAAGTAACCAACACCCTCTCCATGTGTGGAGAGGGTTCTATTTATACACATGCCTTGCTAGGTGGTGAATGGGCTTGTAACTTGGGCCGGGCTTGGCATAACTTGGGCTTTGAGCCCGAAACACGGACAATATTAGTTTACAATCCAAGCCCGTTGAACCCGACTAGCCTATTACAATACAAGACCTATTTTGACTTTCTAAGACCGATAACATTCTTGTTTGACTTAATATAATTAAGGTAACAATTCCCAATGTTGAGGTCTCTTTCTTTCAAACTCCTCTGTACCACAGATGATATTGAAAATATGACGTTTAACGTTTATGCTTTGCCTTGTTTATGGTCTTTGTCTTGTTTGTAATGGCTTGTCTATCCATGAATTTGTGATCTTGAATTTGAGCCTTTATCTTTGACTTTGAATTTTTTGAGATCGTTATATTGCATTCTCTCCATTGACTTGATCATCTTGATTTGACTTCTGATCAACTTTATTGCTGCTTGACCAACATGCTCATATTGTTACTTTTGTTTGACATATGTGTTATAAGTCATACAACCTCCCTAATTGACGATTTTTTTTTGACTTTGAGGTCTTTGATGGTTGGGGCAGTTTAGAACTCAATATCTATGATGTGGAACGATTGACTTTGAAAGTTGAGTAGATGAGCATGTGGTTTATAGAATCTGTTCGCTGGTTGGAATGAGGCTCAGTGCAACTTTGCAACACCGTCGTCTTATCCTGAAATAAAACAGTTACAAATTAAAAGTGATATGAACTTTGTCATTCATTTCGATTCGGTTGCATAACCTTCGGTTTCCCGTTTTATAGTATAGTACTATACCTGTGATCAGGGTAGATTCACATAATCTCCCTTGGACAGGGTTTCCAGCTCAAAAGAGTAGGATCATCTAACACATATGTATTAGATTCAATGCTTTGCTAGTCTCTTCCGGAACGTTCAAAGCAGACAACACGGTAAGAGGGAATCAGATAGTTACTATCTTTCTGATTTAGTCGTAAATTCATTTACTGGACCAAAATTAATATCCAATTATCACAAGCTATATTTATATAAAATCTTGCAAGTCACCTACCAGGAGCTTATTTGATGTTGGCTCAAGCAGGATTTCCATCTTCACTGTGAATACTTAAGTATCACTCAAAATGTTCTGGCAAGATATCACGGGATAATGCGTTTAGGACTGCTTTGTTACAGCATTGTGAACTTTATGGTGTCTTCAAAAGTGTATTTTGACATTGTGTCCTAATGATAATTTAATTTGATCTCTTTTAGGGCTCTAGAACTCTGATTTGTGCATTTTTGGTTTGGTAATCGGAGGCTGAGCAAACTGCCACCTATTCAATATTAACAATTCAGGAGTGAGATGTCAAATAGATACGTGTGTATCTGTGACAAATGAGACATGTTTCTTTGAGAAAACTCGAATGGCCGGGAAGGTAGTGAATTGCATCATGGGGTCCATGAAGACTTTCTTTCAATATCAAACAATCATTCTTTGGTGATTTTTGATAGATTATGTATTGACCGGTTTCTGCCTAAGGTGTAAGGAGGGCTTCTTTCTTTTCACCCTTTATCCATACATTTCTTTTTCATTCTTCAACCCCTTCAATGCTTACCAAGACGTCATTACTAACACCTTGTTGTGATTGTTCCAGTGTTAGCTCAATCTTAGTCGGCATTCTTCCCTTATACACATTCATCTCCAATCATACCTAAGGACTGCTATTTCTAACTATGGAGTGTCCTTGGGTAGATCCCTCCGGTTCTGGTTGGATCGTAGGACTTATTCCTAACCTAACCACCTTATGACTTCAGAATCATCGTGAAATTAATAGGTTGTTGGGTATGAGATCGAACCATAAAACCATTTTCTGACATTGTTATTTTCAAATACTCCCCCTACACATGTGCTCCGAGATTCGAAATTATTTAGCACATGAAGGAAAGAGTTGCACTTAGAGTCTTAAAGATCACATTCGTCTATAACATATTTTAATCACATTTTCTCCCCTTATTTTAAATTAATCAAATTTAGTATTGAAATACCAATTGATTAAAATTTTGACATGAAAAATTCCATGAGGAGAAAAATCTATACCCGATTTATAGCTGAGGAATTCAGATTGTCGATAGTTCCCTTTCAACAGTTATGTGGATACCAATATGTATTAAATACTTGAATTTAGAATGAAAAAATCATTTGACATCACAAAATGTTGAAACGGTTTTCTAGTGAGATGTCTTGGAACAATGTATATTAATAATTGACATTATAAGTTTCCATATTTTAATTTCACAAAATGTGTTTGGATACATAAAATTGACATTTATGAGATGTATCCGACACATTAAAAGGCTTTGTTTTTAAAAAACTCCCCCTCAGAAATTGATTCACATAAAATGACATTCTACGTACTACAATTCTTTGAAAATTATTCGAGGAAGGGAGTGTTGAACACACAATTTTAACAAATACCACTTTTATGGAAAAAGACCACAAATTATATTGTAGACAATTTTGACATTGAAAGTTCTTTTTGAAAAATTGTGTTCAACGATTTTAAAAACATGATAGAAGACTTCTCTTCTATTTTAGAGTAAGCGCACTGAAGCGTACACTTCCCTATTACATTCGGGACCGAGTTATGCACTGAAATGTACATAAGTCATTGAGAAAAATTTAGAAATGACATGTTTTGAAAGCATTTGAAACTCTCGCTCGAACTTCATTTACACACCCGTGTCGATGTTAATCAACATTTCTAGGTACGTAAATGTTATCGATTCCAAGAGACATGTCGAGAAGATTCTTTTTGGTATTTTTGAAATTTTCTGATTTTGTATTTTGTTTTTCTAGGTTTTATATTTTTCTATTTTTGTTAGCCTTAAAATATGTCGGCTAATACGGAATTACATTAGTTTATATTAGCCGGACACGCAGGGATTAGAAATGTCAAGTGTTGTAAATAGATCGTGTCCTGGGCTATATATATCCCCTCCATACTTCCATGGAGGGGTGAGGATTCATAATTTTGTAATAAGGTGTGTGTGTTTCTCTCTCTAGAAAACATACATGTTCCCTTTTCTCTCACTAATAAAATGGAAACTTATTTGTTTAATCCTCCCCGACCTCCGGATCATGTCTCTTGTTATGTGAATCTTTTGGGATAACAGAATTTCATTTTCTGCATATTAGTTGGTTTGCATGTTTCTCACTTTATTTTGTAGGTTCTAGCAGCTAGGAGGCTAAGATCAAGACCGACTTGACCCGTAATTGTGTGGTAATATAGTTGTTATAGCAGCAGTAACGGTGTAGCAACTCTGGTTACGCCGTAATCATTTCAATTACGGCGTAAACCCTCTTATGGTTGCGCCGTAACTTATTGAACCAAAACTT
>BQNB010171679.1:0-13538 GCA_026074375.1 Tanacetum coccineum
ACTTTGTGAAATTTGTTGTCCCAGAAAAAAAATGATATTTTGCCCATCATCGACATCTTAAACTTTGAACACATTATTTTTGAAATATGGTCACATAGTTCAAGTGTAGTAGACACAATGATTATATCATCAACATAGATTTGTACCAGGAGAATATCTCTGCCTTGTCTTCTGATGAACAATGTGGGATCCACGATTCCTTTAGAGAATTCCTAAAAGAGTAGAAACTTTGAAAATAGATCGTACCACGCGCGAGGAGCTTGTTTTAACCCACAAAGAACTTTCTTAAGCTTGTACACATGATTCAGATTGTCTTGATTCACAAACCTGTCCAGTTAGATGACATAAACTTCTTCGCGCAGAATGCCATTCAAGAATGCCGTCTTAACATCCATTTGATAAACGATCATATTCATGTGAGCAGCATATGCGAGGAAAATTCAAATAGCATCAAGTCTAGCCACTGGAACAAAAGATTCCTCAAAATCAATTCCCTCTTCTTGACGGTAACCACGGGAAACCAAACGAGCCTTATTCTTTAGAATTCCTCATAATTCATCAAGTTTCACCTTGTAGATCCATTTTAAAGTAATAACCATCACTTTATCTAGACGAGGAACGAGTTCCCAGACTTCAAGACGTTCAAATTCATTCAGCTCCTCTTGCATTGCTTCAATCCAACATGCTTGAGTTAATGCGTCTTTATAGTTCTTTGGTTCAACTGATGTGAGAAAGGCATCGTAGTAACAAAATAAGGCTTGTTCATGAAGTTGGAGTCTTGTGGAAACAGGTCTTTCGAGTTCACCGATGATGTTGTCTAAAGGATGATCCTTGGTCCATTTGGTAATGTGTTCTGAGTTAGGAGTAGCAGTATGCACAACAGTAGGAATAACATCCGAAGAAGAAGATGCTTCAGAATGGTTTTCTGGAATTGGAATACCAAAGAACAGATCGTTATTCATGTGTGCAACATCTAAGTCATGATTGTCTTCTTCAACATCGTCAGGAATGACAGGAGATTGAGTTTCGGGTGTTGTTTGTGAGTTACTAGGTGATGGTGAATCTTGGTCAACAATTGTTGAGGAAGGTGAACCGGTTGATGCAACGAGTTTTGGAGCTACTACTTCATTAATTGGAGCAATAACTTCAGGGGCTGGGTGATCAACACTAGGTGGAGGAGTGAGTAATTCATCAAATAGTGGTTGAAACAAAATATCCTAATCAGTTCTTGAAGGTGGTACAAATGGTATTGAAGGAGGAGGGTTTGGCACGAGTCCTGAACTAATTGTTGCAGGAGTCATTTCATGAAGTGCGTGTCCTAAACTACTGTGTTTAGAAGCCATCGTAGTCAGCTCATCAAAATCTACATGAATTGTTTCAATGATTCGTCTGGTACGTCGGTTGTAAATTCAAAATGCTTTCTTTGTTGGTGCATAGCCAATGAAAATACCAATATTAGCCTTCGGTTGTAACTTGCCCAAGTTCTCATTATCACTATCAGATAGCAGAGTGCACCAAATACATGGAAACATGATAAATTGGGAAGTTTGTCATGTAAAAGCTCATATGGTGTTTTTTCGTAAAGAAGATGTATGATGGAACGATTTTGGGTGTAACATGCGGTAGCAACTGCTTCTGCCCATAATAATAACAAAGCTTTTTCATAAATTAACATTGTACGAGTAGCTTTAATTAATGTATGATTACGTCTTTCAACGATACCATTTTGTTGTGGAGAGCGAGCAACGATGTTTCATGAGAGATGCCAACCTTCTCATGATGTTCACGCAAAGTCTGATTAACAAATTCAGTTCCATTATCTGTTCTGATTCTTCGGGCAGGTACTTTAAGCTGTACCTGGATCATCTTGAGAAACTTGATTATAAAATCTAGAGCTTCATCTTTTGACCTTAAGCACTTTACCTTGATCATCTTGGTTGGTGTCTTCAGATTTAGGTTTGTGTAGTTTCTTCTTGCTTTTGCCCATTGCACAAGCAGAACACAGATGGTTCTTTTTAAATTTTAGCTTAGGGAGACCTCAAACAAGACTATGTCTAGCTAAATGGTTGATTGCACCAAAGTTCAGATGAGATAGACGTCGGTGGTCCTTTTCAATTTTTAGCCAGGGAGACCTCGAACATGACCGTGTCTAGCTAATAAATAAAAAAAAACGGGTTGATTGCACCAAAGTTCTGATGACTAGACGTCCGGTGCCATAGCTTAGGGGAATTAGTATTTGAGGCATTTGATAAGAGACATATAGGAGAGGACGCCATCATATCTCCAAGAGACAGAGTATACAGATTGTTGCCTTGAGATCCAGTCAATAGATCAATACCTTCTAGATTACGAATAAAGCAGGTGTGTTGACGAAAAGCAACTTCAAGATTCGAATCACAGAATTGCCCAACGGAGAATAAATTGTGTCCAAGTCCTTCTATGTAGTAAAACCTTGAAATCGTAAACTTTCCACCAATATGATAATCACCATTTTATCCCAATTTATTTGCCACATGATCATTTTGAAATTTGGACTGTACCAAAAAAATTTATTGATGAAATTGGCGAGCTGAGAGCGATCTCCGGTCATATGCTTGGAGCAGCTAGAGTCCAAATACCAGAGAATAATTTGGACGACCTGCATTGATCAAGAGAGGAAGATGGAACATCGGAAACTATGGATCCCCAAGATTTACTAGGTTTCTTTTTGTTAGCAGATAAAGATTTAATATTCTTAGGTTTGCTAACGGGAACATTAGTTTTAGATTTTTTAGGTTTCCTTGAGTAAACCAATGTTACCACAGGCTTAGGTGTATCACTTTCTAGAGTAGTTGGTTTCCTTAGGGGCACTTCAGCAGTTGTGGTTATCCTAGTTAAAGGGAATACATTTCCTACTATAGTGAAGGTCCGACCAGTAGGTCTCCAAGTGTATCCAATATTTGTGAACACTTTTCCTGTTGGTTTCCAAACTTTTCTCTTTGAACTTTTCTTAATAGATTTAGATTTAGTACGTGCATTCACATCATTGATAAAATCAAGAACACACAAATCATGATTATCAGAAAGCATGCAACCATTACACTTAACATACAAAGGTTTAGAATTCGCATTAAGCTTGGAATGCTGCACATTTGCAGTTCCTTTAGGTTCAACAACACTGTTCTTATTTTTCAAACTAGATTTAACTGTCCTAGGGTGGCCTTCTACTTTATTCTTCTGAGTACTACTTGGTGTTCGCTGAATCTTATCTTTCTTTGTATTTCCTGAAGGCTGTGATCCGCTAGCACTAGTAGACGGTTTTACTCCTGTAGAAGACAATATAGGTTTGTTAGAAACTAAGTTCAATGAAGAAGCTATTTTTATGTTAGTGTTTCCTGAGGATGTGACGGGCTTAGTGAATCTAACTCTTTTGTCCTTGTTCTTTGGGATCACATCCACTAAATTATCACCTGAATTGTTGATGCTAGGGCAAGTTTGTTTGACTATTATAAGTAAACCCTTAATTTTTTTGGTATACTTACAAGCAGAGTCTAAGGATTCATTTAAAGGATTTTGTGATTTTCCTTGTTCCACTATATCTCTAAGAATCGCAGCTTCTTCCTGAGTGTGCTTAAGGTAATCAGAGTGAGCTGACCTATTGTTTAACAATCTAGGGTTCAAATATTCCACATCAATCTTAAGCATTTCTGGATCAATAGTGTGTTTGCAAACAACATTATCAGCTAAATCTGTTCCTTTAAGTTTCCTTAATTCATCATTGAGAGCTGTAATTACCAAACTTTTTCCTGAAGACTAGCATTTAAATAAGAGATTTCCCTAGACTTTAGATTGACTTGATTAATTAAATCATCACATTGTTCTTTTAATCGAATACATGATGGTTTAATCGAGTCATAAAGTTGCTTATAGGTCTGTTTTAAATGCTCATTCTCAGCAATAAGCTTTGACACCTTATGATCCAATTCAATATTTATTGTTTCAATATCCTCTAGGTCCTTTTTAATCTTGTCCTTATTCATTTTTCCACTTAGAGATTTAATTCTCTCTTTCAACTTCTTTATGACCATGTCTTTCTCTTAGGACTGAGCTTTCAATTCATTAAATTCAAAATATTGATCAAAACTTGAAGCACTTTGATTTGAAACAGAATTGTCCCTTTGAAAAATTTCCTAATTAAGTTGAGAATAAACTTCTAAAGAGATGCAATGTTTTTCAAGAGTGGTAAAACTTCTGAACAATTTATCGTAAATCTCTTTTTCAACGAAATCCTTTTTATTGAGAAGCTCAGTCTCAAGTTTGAGACACTTTTCACATTCATGCACATTCACAGAAGCATTATCCACATAAGAATTCATAATTATGTTCACTATATCTTTGTTAATGACTTGCTCCAAGAGTCGTTCGTTTTTTTTCAAAACTTGATTCATTTTAACTTCAAATGTTTTTTACTCTAAACGATGTTGTTCCATAACCTGTTCCATTTGATGAAAGAACTTAACAAATAAGATCCCCTTCAGAAGCTTTTATAAATGAATTATTTCATCATAAAACAAAGCTTTGTATGTTCAAAACCCCCCACAGAGCCCTATTATGATAGAGTTGTGACGTGGTTCTTTCTTTGACAACCACGTCAAAACCACAAGTTAGTGTTTAAGTTCCTTAAACTCGTATTAACCATGTTGGCTTTATTAGGAAGTTCATTTTTTTTGGAACCTCAACTTTGGGGGTCGACTATAAAGGATTGGGATATAAAAAATTTCATAATTCTGAGACCAAAAGCTTGTTCATCAGATAATCCAGTTTGAGTAACAAATCGTGTTTTCAATATCTTAAGAAAGGTTGGTTATGAAACCAGCATAATTGACTGTGTAGTAACTTTCTTTTCTAACATCATAGGATCCTTTTGTTTTAAAAGCATTTTTGAACGACTCTCTTCAGCAAGCATTAGGGTCTCTTCGGAGTCAGGAATCACAATAGCACTAGTATTCTTAATGACATTACCATCATAAAGCTTTGGTTCCAACTGCTGAGCTTTCTTCAGATAGAAATGATTTTGAAAACCTAGAGCTTGTTTAGTGGTATGATCATAGAAAAACTAAGGTTTCGTCAACATGTGAACAGTTTGTGCAGATTGATCTCTTTTAAAAACAATATTATCTAGCTGTTTGATCCTCTTTTCTAAAGCAATCTCTCTATCAATGTTCCTAGATTCTTCTTTCTTAAAATCATTTTTGAGAAGAGTAACTGTTTGCATTAAAGATTCCTTTTCTTTTAAATGTTCAGAAAGAGTTTGTTTAAGATGATCAATCTCTATAGACTGTGCACTTGAATCTGAAACGATATCATTACTCTTTAAATCAACATTTTGTCCTTCTTTAAAAACTTTAACCTGTTTCTTATATCTTTCAAGCTCAGCAGTTAAAGTATCATTGACACTTTTATTGTCCAGATTTATCTTGGTACAATTAACTACTTGGGTTTTCAGTTGTTCAATCACAGATAATATCAGTGCATCTTGTTGTGCAGAAGAGTTAGAAATTTAAACAGCTTCCTGTTGTGATTCAATCATATACTGATGATGTTTGCTAAACCACACATCATTTATACCCCAGAAAACACTAATAAACAGACTAAAAACATGAAATATGCTTAATATTATTGCAAATATGTTTGGTTTTTGTTTTTATGTCTTGCAGGTAAAAAGGGTTGAAAACAAAGCAAAAACAGGTATTTACGGGTTCGTTTCGATCGAGAGTGCTTTATTCAAGATCAAGACAAAGTCGGAAAAATTCTTCGAGTACGCCATTGGAAAGAGCACAAAAACTCAAGTTTAACGGTGCCTTCATATTTTATTGGGCCGGCCCGACACTATTTATATGGGTCGGACCGACCCATACTTATTAAAAAGCTCAAAGTTTAAACATCTTAACCAAAAGTCCAGCCCAAGACCAAAGTTGGAATTAAAACCCAACACCTGCATGCGGCCCATTTCAAAATATGTTACTCAAGCCCAAAATAAAATTGATGGACTGCTGCTTAAGAAAAACACAAGAAGTGATATAAAGGAAAGGAGTAGCAGGCAATCGAGAGCATCTTGTCCTTTACTTTTATTTTTTTTGTTTTTTTCTACTGTTCATTTTTTTCATTCTTTCGAGATGTAGATTAGCCTAGAATAGCAGCAACATCTTTCTATCTTAGAATTTAGTTTACTCAAAAACGTTTTTAGCTTATTAAGTTTTAGATTTCAGCTTATTGTAAGGTCAATCGTAGCTTATTTTCTAGCTTATTGTTGTAAAAGATCTTTGGCTTAATGAAGATGATGATTATTGGTGTTACTTGAGATTTATGGTTTGGCTTATTTGTGAATAAGCTTTGATCACTTATTGTCTTTGATAGCTTATTTTCAGTACTCGAATAAGCTATAAAATAGCTTATTCATTTTGATCTAAACTTATATGTCTTTCGTATTTGGTTTCTTGTCTCAAATCAATTTTGTTTCAATTTTATAAACTTATGGTTTTGTAGGAACAATTTAAGCAGCTTAATTGATTTGTTGAGGCGTTTGGGATTGGGCTTAGGCCCATTAGTTATATAAAAATTATTTAACAAGATTTTAAAATACGTAGTTAAGGTTAGGATTAGTAAAGTGATTTTTATTAATCTTGTCTTAACATTGTTTGTTTTGTGATGGCGAATTCGGTTCAACACATAGGCGTGGAGCTTAAGGGTTTAATAAGCTAGATAGAATTTGACTATTTTCTTTAGCTTATTAAATCGGGTGGTTACTTTTCGTTATCGGCTCGCATTCGGTTTTACCTTCTTTCCTATTTCAACTTTCTTAGTTTAAATTAATTAGCCTATTATGTTTAGTATTGCTAATTTGATCATTATGTGTAGCAAGTAGTTCATTTTATTTTGTTTGTCTAAGCGCTCCAATTGGTGTTTGGTGAATTAAGTGTGGAATTTTTAATAGGTGTTTGTGATAATAATTTGAGTAAAATTATTTAGTTAGTGTTTTATTTAGTCGGAACGGGTAAAGACGTAGATTAAATAGGCCATTTAAAATAGTAACTTAATTTCTCGTAAACCTCTCCCCCCGCTCCCTTTTTCAATATTAGCCAACTATGAAAATCGGGGGCCTTATAAATTTGGGGGCTTAAAGCCATAGCTTTACTTGCCTTACCCTTGAGCCACCCCTGCTATTAATAGGCAAAAGGGGATCTTGTGATATTTTTTTATCTGCACACACACATTAGTGTGTGTCATCACACACACATTCTCATATATCAGTTAAAATAGTAATTTATAATCTAAGTATTTTGACAATGATTACTGAATTGTAATTTTATAATGTTTTTCTTTTACGATTCGTGTATGGATCTTAAGTTTTAATCTACTGTTTATTTTTATTTGTTCAAAAAGTCACAAATGCAATTTTATGTTTTATTTCCATTCGTTGGTAAATTCTCTTTTTTCAAATATCAGTTTCATTAAACCTTGTAGCCATGTTTTCATTGTAGTCAAAATTTTGTTTATCATTCATAACTTAGTTTAAACTTTTATTTTCATTCAATCGTCGAAAAGTGATTAATTGGTAATTTTGTGTTAATGATGGAGCTTATGGATTGGGTTTTAAGGTTTATGGAGTGGCTCTCGTCTCGACCATTCTTGCATTTTTCATCACATTTGGTTATCTCTATCCCTTTTACCTCTTTATTTTTAGTATGTTGATGTTTATTGCCATGTTTAGTTTAGATATTATTATTATTATTGCTTTACTTGTTGCTTGTAGCGTAGTTATGATTTTTAGCGAGTAGATTTTTATATGATTGTTAAGTAAGTTGGTGGATAGTGAATTAAGTGTGGAATTTAATAAGTGATTAGTGATTAATAATTTGCAAAAGTTATTTTGTTTAGTGTTTTATCTAGTCGAACGGGCAAAAGCTGTAAGATTAAGTAGGTATTAAACTAGTAATTAATAGCTTGATAAATAGTTGTTTTCAATATTAAGCCAACGTTTTGAGGAATCGATTTATTAGACGGAAATTAGTTCATCATTAAGATCTAAAATTTTGTAGGTTCCCTAGATCATTCGATGGATGAAATCACAAGATCAATGGCAATGAAAGATTAAACATTAAAGAACTTTTTTATTGAAAGAAAAACAAGAGTTCCTACAAACCCTTAAGATGAAAAATAATAATGGAGTAGTTAACCTAATTTTGACTAAACTAGGTGTATTTATACTAACTAGGATTTGCCTTTGAGGGCTTTCTTTTGGGCTTTTTACATCTTGGCCCGTATACATAATAAACATTAATTAACATTGTCTTTCGAGCTAGACTTTTGTCTTGAATCTTCGAGTGACCGAAGCTTCTTTGTTCGGGTCCATTTATGTGATCCTAACAACTTGTCCATGTTGATTTTCTCATGTTGATAAGAGCGGCAAGGTGTTTTAGTTTTTCACATTTCTAGCTTCCAAGATTCCAAGAGTAATTTTAACCTGTTTAACCATTTTCTTACCCATAGGTAGAAAGGAGATATCATTCTCCAACCTAAATAAACAAACACACTAATAAGTAATATTATATGGACAAAGGAAACAAATTATAAGTTTGTGATTATAGAAGCTTAAAAACTAAATGTTAATTCAAGAGACAAAGAATCGTAAGACAATATAAATAAGAAAAGCAAGCTGGCCAAATTTTAAAGTCATGATTTAGTATGTTCTTGTTTATTCAGATGTTCTTTCCCTTAAGTGCTGATCTTTATCTTGACAAAGTAATCTTGAAGTTATGATTTAGCATGAAACATAAGCCATAAGCCGAAACACAAAAAATTAGCTTATGAAACATAATCCTAAAACAAAATAAGCCATAAGCCGACTATATAAGCCGAAACAAACACCCCCTAAGTTTGACGTTTTTTAATAAAAAATAGCTTATTACTATATGTATCTTCAAAACCCATGTTTCTTTTTGACTCATAATCTGACATGGCAACCCATCTATTTTTCTACATCTGAATATAGTAGAAATAGTTAGGAGTTTAAGTATACTAAAGACGATAGAAGTCTAGATATAGTGCTTAGTGCTGGCTACTTTCTGTTAGTTGCTTTCTTCTTTTTCAGTATGCTTACCAAGGTAAACCATAATCATCAAAAAATATTAAATAGACAAGTAAAATTAAAGCAAACCAAAACCTGGTTAACACTTGAATTACTATAAAAATACATGCTGCCTCTTGTTACGTCTCCAAACGACAACACTTGAAGATCTTTAATATTCTTCTTCTCCATCTTAATATTGAATCTTTGGCTAATGAATTGGAAACATTGAATCGGCACACTCCCATCGTTCTCAATCAGTTTTCCAGGATCTGTTAACATGAAGTATATCATAAGGTGTTAAGATAAGCTAAAACAAACACACCTGTATCCTTGCTACCCTTAACAAAAATCATAAGCATTCATCTGATCATTCTAATATTTAAGAAACAACACAATAGTGATGATGAAATTTGTTATATTTAACACTTACCAACCATCCTAAGAACATTGCAATACCATTCAACACATAAAGATGTAAAGACTTCATAGCAGCAACATCTAGACACCTACAATCATATCATTAATGAATTTCTATCCTATGATTCTAGGTAAAAAATTACTCTTATGTTCCTCTTCATCAGAAGATCACCTCCATGGATAACAAAGATGACGATAATGATGATTTATGTTGCCATATTGTTTTGTATTCTTTTCTAAATGTGTAACCCCATTCTTTAGAGATGAAGGGTTTCGTAATATATGGGAGGTGGATATCATACATTCATTAACGGATAAAATGATATATAACATTCAACAATTAAAGCCATGGACATGGGAAAGCTATAAAATTAACAAACAAACAAACCTGAGAAAACGATTATGCAGAAGCTCTGATACATGATTAAATGACCTAAAGTAAACACAAAAACAAAAACACACTAAGAAATCGAATGGTTAATTTGATTCGATTTCAAAATATAATTACAAAAATAAATTATTAACAAAGAGATCTTAGTATCAATTGATTGGAAATCAAACAAACCTGGTTATAGGGTTTAAGATTGTTTGAGATTCCTCTTAAAGGCTTAGAAAAACTGCTGCAACCTTTCACATTTATATTAAACCGGCTCAATGCAATAGAAGTTCACATCCAGCTTCTAAACAATTAATGGACACAGCCCTATTAAATTTAGAGATTGTATCTTTTAATATAATCGATAGATATAGATTATGGTAGTAAGCATTCAAATGTATATGATAAGTTATTAAATGAGTGTATACTTTTATTAATCTATATATAAAGATTGAGTACACCAAATTTAATTTGCAGTATTTATGACTTAAAACCATTATGACCCATAAACGATTTGGCTCTTTAGTTACCCTCAAATTGAATATTTTTGGCAGTTTTAGGGATGTGAAGCATCAACCATGGGGTTACAAAATCATAGAATCTGCCATCCATAAATGAGTTAGGGATGTGAAGCATCATCCACGGAATTTAAAATTTTCTAATATATTTACGTGATTAGGTGCAGGAGTTGCTGTGAACATAGTGATGGTATGTTGTTTGCGGTGGCTGGCATTGTTTAATAGTGTTGAAGTAGAATCATCAACCCAATTTGTCAGATTTTGATTTGGCCCATTTCGAGCGGGTTTTTTGCATTTTGTTTTTTGGCTCATTCGTGGCTACCAAAAATGTACCATTCACTGGAAAACAGAAACCATTATGCAAAAGTCGGATACTGGATGTACGTAAACACATCTTTTATGGTTTGTAAATTTGTTTATTGCTTTATTGTTTCTCATAAGTAATTGCATTTCTTTATGGCAATTTTCTACCATCTTTGTTGCTATATTTAGCAGCCACAGTCATGCCCCTGGAGTTATATGCATCGCAGATTGCAGCTCATGTTATGGTATGTTCCAAAAGAAATAGTTATCTGAACGAGTTCTTGCATCATTATTTTAGGTTCAACAAGATTTAACCTTATACATGGTGAGAAAAATATTTATTAACACTATTTAATCATTTTTATTGCTAGCATTAACCAACCCATTTTCATGCTGATATGCTCATATACTCCACACTAATTATTAAAATTCAGATTTTGCATAAAAACCAATCCCGGTGCAACGCACGGGTTCGGCATGCCTCGTTACCTTAACAATAGTGAATATCTATTTTGCTTCTTTTAATCTCCTTGATTAGAACCTCGTGCTGATAACGTGTTATAATATAACAATGATTATTTTTAAACTTTAAGCCTTTTAAGGAGAATAAGAATTTGTTAATTACATAAGAACAAGAAGTAAACTTTGAGGGAGATAGAATTAAATGAATAATACTTGAGTTGTATGTATTTAAATGGTGCAAGTTTTTCCATTACATTTAAGGAGTATTTATACTACTAATACTCCTATTTATTCTACATACATGACATTGTATAACATAGCTTAGTCATTGAACAAATAGTGAACATATAAGACGTGGGAAAATTGACCATCCACCTATCATGTGTTTGTGACACCTTAACATGAACTTAGAACACCTAGCATTAAGTTATGACACTTGTATTTTATCATATTTTCATAACAACATTTTTAATGTTAATGTGAAAAAACTATAATAGATATAAGATGATTCACAATATTAATTTAGCCGACAAGTTGATAAATGAATTTTTATAAAAATTTGCGCAGTTAAAAATGCTCTATCGTAATGTGCGACCACTATATCCATAGTTAAAAACATTGATCCCTAAAAGTTTTAATTACCGAATATGCGTCGCACCCTGATATGTAAATATAAAAGAAAAAGAACATGTGTGAATAAATAGATGACTCCCCCTCTGGCTCACCGAAAAGTAAATATGTTTTGTACTTTTCACAAACTTCAACCCTATTTTTCCTCCTGTTTACAATATAACACAGTTTTTTTTATCATTTTCTATCATGTATTTTTTGTTAATTTAATACTTTCGACTTGTTAAAGGAACGTACAAATGCCACTATTGCTCTTTCGATCAACGTTGTCGCCCGCGTGGTCGGAGTCGGCGTAAACTATAGTGTCTATACCGGTTCCTTTTGGATACCATAATCCTAAGTGGGTAGTACCCATAGTATATCTAAATATACGCTTAACGGCTTCTAAGTGGTTAGTTTTAGGATTCTCTTAAAAACGCGCACATAAGCAAACACTAAACATAATATCGGGCCTATTTGTAGTTAAATAAAGTAAGCTACCAATCATACCTTGATATTTAGTGCTATCCACGGAGTCGGCTTCGTCATCCTTGATGAGCTTGATCTTTGTCGACATCGACGTCTTGGTTGGTTTGGAATCTTCCAACCCGAAGTTCTTTAACATCTCCTTGATGTACTTAGATTGATTGAAAAAATATCTCGTCTTCCATTTGTTTTATTTGAGGACCCAAGAAGAAGTTCAACTCTCCCATCATACTCATTTTAAATTCGTCGTGCATGATTTTTACAAAATCATCGCATAATTTGTGACACGTGGATCCAAATATAATGTCATCGACAAATATTTAAACAATGATGAGATGTGATTTAAATTTCTTTGTAAAAAGAGCATTGTCAACCATTCCTATGGAATACTCGTGTTTTAGTAAGAATGTTTTTAGTCTATCATACCAAGGCTTGAGTTTATAAACATAATTTGGTTTTTCAAAATCAATAAAACCCGAAGGTTGAGCAACGTAAACCTCTTCGTTTATAAAACCATTTAGAAAAGCACTTTTTACGTCTATTTTATATAATTTAAAATCATTTGCACAAGTAATAGCAAGAAGTATTCGAACAGACTCTTTAATGTTAACGATTTCGTCAACTTCTACGGACTCATCTTCAATATTATTATTATTCACTATTTTAATATTATTTTCAATATCTTATTCTTCACCAACATCATCATCAACTAATGGTTATAATTTGGTGGGGAGAGGACTTCCATCGAATGTCACGTTGAGTGATTCTTCGACTTTCATGGTGTGCTTGTTTAAAATAATATAAGCTTTGCTATTTTGAGAGTATCCTAAAAAAACACCTTCGTATGAATTTGGGTCAAAATTGGTTAAATAATCTTTAATATGAAGCACTTGCTTCCAAATACTTTAAAATACTCTAAAGAAGGTTTCCTACCTCTATATATTTCATAAGGGGTTTTTCCTAGAATTGGTCAGATTAATATTCTATTAAGAATGTAAGTTGAAGTGTCAACGACGTTGCACCAAAACTTTTGAGGTATGGATTATTCATTTAACATAATCTTAGACATCTCTTGTAATGTACGGTTCTTTCTTTCAACTACCCCATTTGATTATGGAGTACGAGGAGCTGAGAAATTGTGAGTAATGCCTTGTGCATCACAAAAAGCTCCGAATTGTACTTCGTTATCAAATTCACGACCATGATCTGTTCTAATAGAAACTATAGAACATCCTAGTTGATTTTGTATTTTCTTAAA
>BQNB010171680.1:1274-13538 GCA_026074375.1 Tanacetum coccineum
AAAAAATAAGCTTGAATAAAAATAAGCAATCGAAAATAAGCTAAAATAAGCTCACTCAAAAAGCTCTAAATCAAAAACAATATAAAATAAGCTAGTCTAAATAAGCTTATTAGAATATAAGCTTAAGAGATGGGATTCAAAAATAAGCTATAAGCATGAGCTTATTTGGAAATAAGCAAAAGAAAAAAAAGAGTAGAAGAATAAGCATAAAAAGAAAATAAGCATTAAGAAATAATAAGCATTTAATAAAAACCAACCTTAAACATCTTCATTAATAAGCTCAAAATCTTGATTACAATAAGCTAAAAAAGCTTTTACAATAAGCTAAAAACTATACTACACTACTCCTAAAACTAAAATAAACTGAAAAACTAACACCCTTTGTTGCGTCTGATGCTTCCATTATATAGCCCAATTGGGAGTTTGAGGGTAATTTCGTCATTTCAGGTGGACAGCCACTCATATTGCAAGATCTGAGGGTATTTTAGACATTTCATGTGCTCCACTGACTCATAATTGCTTAGTTATTACGCATGATTGCATCGGGATCCCATACCTCGTACCTCATCATTGGCAGCTGTCAAATTCCCGATCCACTAATCACCTCGTGCCACGTACCCCATTCTAGAACCTTGTATCTGTCGAACCTCGTCCCTGCACAATGAACAGTACCTTGTACCTAATGATTAGATGGCCATGTGTCACCCTGTGATTGGAGCCACGTGTCCTGTCAACAGTTTTGGGGCCGTCACCGGAGCCACCACCAGACCATCGGTCAACGACGGTCATGGCGGCGGTCGACGACGATCAACAGCGGCGAACCACCATTGACCACTGCCAAATCACCGTCGAACCACCGGTCAACGGTGGTTGACCGCCAGTCAACGGTCGAATCAAACGGTGGCCAC
Source organism: Tanacetum coccineum (assembly GCA_026074375.1). NCBI lineage: Eukaryota > Viridiplantae > Streptophyta > Magnoliopsida > Asterales > Asteraceae > Tanacetum > Tanacetum coccineum. Next base: position 2,183 of record BQNB010171680.1, read on the forward strand.
CGCTGCCATATGGCATGCCACGTCAGCATGTAGGTCCCATATTAGCCAACGTGGTAGTGCCACGTCAGCCGATTGGGTCCCACTTGCCTACGTGGCAGCCACGTCAGCTGCTGACGTGGCGGAGGGGATAATAACCCTCCTGCATAGAATCAAACTCATGACCTCTCGTTTGAATTCTTAAGGAACCAAATGAGACCACCTGCGCTAGGCAGTGGTCTCATAATATACATGCACTATTAATTACTTAACCCACTTTTGGCCCTCTTCATTATATTAGTATCAAAGGTTCAAACAAGGACGAAAAAGGGTCAAAATAAAAAGGTTCACATATGAAAGGCCGGTACCATTGGACTCGTAATTTCATGCTCTTTCCAATGGTGTGATCGAGGAATATTAACGACTTCATTAGAGCCTCGATAAACATAAAAACGTCGTCGAAAGTCACCCGAAAATTACCATTTTTGCTTTGTTTTCAATCCTTTGTACCTGTATGGCATAAAAACACAATACAAACATATTTGCAACATATTTATCCATATTTTAGTGTTTTGGTCTGTTTATTAGCATTTTCTGAGGTACAAATGATGTGTGTTTAAGCACACATCAGTGACCCATGAGGGTAACTAAACATCTTAGACACCCATCATATGATTGTTACATGTGCAATAAGCTTTTGGCTTAGTAGCGTATAACACGAGTTATTTTGTTGTTTAGATTTGTGCTAGTTGTTTGTGAAGCTTTTTGTTGAAATCTTTTGGAAAGCTAAGCAAATGTGAGTTTCATAGCCCCTTTTTCTCATGTTATTTTAGGGTGAGTATGATGCTTGTTGTCGTGTTAAAATGTTTTTAAGCTTGTTGTGGTTATGTGTATTGGATCGTGGGCACGTTCCGTCCCGTTGTGGTTATTTTGTGGCATGAATGGTTTGGATTATGTTTTGCATGTCATTTATTGACGAGACCTCTTTCTCAATAATAAAGACACCATTAGGTTTTGGGTATTGTTATGACACTTGTGTCTTTGCTTTACTTTAGTTTTCATTTTAGTATTCTCTATATAGACACCATGTGTTGTGATGATATCTATTCTTGTTTAAGCCTCGCGTTTCCGCCTTGGCGGGGTGTGACAGATTGGTATCAAAGCCTCAGGTTATAGAGAACTAGGTGGTTGAGCCTAGACTATAGTTTAAGGGTCTCTTATATAGAATCAATTAGGGCTTATATGTAAGTATATACTTATTATGCTTATTTTCCCTAAATTTCATGAACTACATTATACTATATATATATTATATATAAGTCGAGTTTTCCTTCGTTATTTTAAGATCCGTATCCTGATATAGTTTATGTTATGTTGTCTATTATAGTATGTCTCCCCCTAGGCGTCAGCGTTACCGTTAGAACATTACGTTTGCAACTGGTTGTAGGAGAGTGTGTAGGAGGAAGTGGACTAACCGCAGAATCCGAGTCCCTACTTTTATGTGTTTGTGTAGAATCGAGGAAGAGTTGACTTTGGTTAAGACTCTTGGTAAGGAAGTCGAGGAGTATGTGACTAAGGTAATTGCTAAGGATGGTACTGTTACCCGCTTTGAAGGACGATTTCCTCATTTCATTGAAGGAGAAGAAGAGAAGAAACCTAAGCCTTATAACTTGTATGGATTTGTGGATCTCATGGAAAATGAGCAAGTGTACGCTAAGAATGGGTTTGCACCCCATAGGATACCTCAGCCTGAGGGAAACCACAATGGATGGCTGAGTGAGGAAGAAGAAGCCGACTCAGATAATGAATCTACTGCAAGTAATCATCCCCACACCGTTTGAGTTGGAAGATCAATGAAGGAGTGAAGCTTGAGCCATTGTTTAGTATCGTCTTTTGTTTGTGTCATGTTCGTCCTTGTCATTCGTTTTGTTTTAGTAGGCGTTTGAAGCCATTGTTCGAGATGTTATTTTGGTGTCGAATATTATTCAAGTATTTTAATAATAAGGCTTAAGCATTAAGGATTATTCCTTCTATTGTGTGATATTGTGTGATGATCATATGTGCAATGTGTTAGATTATGTGCATGAAGTGTTGTCATAGGAGTGAGTACATGCGTGGAAGGGGGCATCTATAATTATGGTGGCCAACATAATTATACATGCGCCACAACACAAGTGGACTTGCAAGTATGATTGCATGGATTGAGTTAAGGTGATTGTTGGTGTTATGATTGTACGTATATGTATGGGGTAGAAGTCTGTAGGGTGTCGCCTAACGTAGATGTATTCTCCTATTTCAGAAAATGCCTCCACGTCATGCTACTGGTGAGGATGAAAACCCTCCTAACATTGGGACTCTTCTTGCGCAGCAACTGCAAAACCTCTTACCTGAAATAGTTAATCAAGTGACTGCTAATGTCAATGCTAATGCGAACAATGGTAATGGTAACGGTGCAAATGGTGCCAATGGTGGGAATGGTAACAATGGGTGTACCTACAAGTCTTTTATGTCTTGTAACCCAAAGGAGTATGATGGGAAGGGTGGTGCAGTTGTACTTACGCGTTGGATAGAGAAGATGGAAACTGTGATTGATAATAGTGGTTGTGCTGAGAACCAAAAGGTGAGGTATGTCGCTAGTTCATTGGTGAACAAAGCTTTGACTTGGTGGAATACTCAAGTCCAAGCAAGAGGTAGAGAAGCGGCAAATGCTATGTCTTGGAATGATTTCAAGGCATTACTGGTGGAAGAGTTTTGCCCGAGTAATGAGATGGAAAGGCTGGAGAATGAGTTCTGGAATCACAAGATGATTGGAGCTAATCATGCTGGGTACACGGATCGATTCCATGAGTTAGCCAAATTGGTTCCCCATTTGGTTACACATGAGTCTGCAAGGATTAAGCGGTATATGGTTGGGTTGGCGCCTGAGATTCAAGAAATGCTCAAGGCAACTCAACCAGCTACTATTCAAAGTGCAATACTGATGGCTGGGATGTTGACTGATGAAGTTGTTAGCAATAGAACGCTAAGGGATCTGAGAAGAGAAAGAGTGTGGATGAACCTGCTAAGGTTGGTGGATCTGGAAAGGATGTTAAGAAGGCAAAAGGAGGTGCTAACTTTGTGGCAACGGCTCCATCAAGAGAGGGGTATGCCGGTTCACAACCCTGGTGTGCTAAATGTCGTACACATCATCATGAGAAGGCTAATTGTAAGGTATGTTTCAATTGCTAGAGGCCCGGCCATTTTGCGAGAGATTTTCGTTCACCTACGATATCAACAACACCTGTGAATGTTGTTGATGCAAGGCCTAACCAAAGAGCATGTTATGAGTGTAGTAACCCTAATCACCTCTAAAATGTTTATCCCAAGTTGAACCAAGCATCTGGACAATCTAGGAATCAGCTAGCTTTGGGATGGCGTCGTAATGATCGTCGTGGTGGGAATCAAGCTAGAGGAAGAGCGTACAATGCAAGCATGAATGCGGCAGAGGCTGCCAAGGATTCAAGTGTTGTCATGGGTACTTTTTCTCTAAACGATCATTTTGCTACTGTTCTGTTTGATTCTGGAGCTGATTTTAGTTTTATCTCTACTGAATTTGCACCTATACTTAATGTGAAACCTAGTATAGCAAATCCTGGTTATGTGATAGAGATAGCTGATAGTAAGAAAGTGAAAGTTGACAGGATTATCCGTGGTTGCAAACTAGAACTAGGATCTTCCCTATTCACTATAGATTTGATACCTTTAGAGCATGGTAGTTTTGATGTGATAGTAGGAATGGATTGGTTATCCCACAATAAGGCCGTGATAGTATGTCACGAGAAAGTAGTAGAAATTCCCTTAGTGGATGACGAGATACTGAGAGTTCATAGAGATCGGGTCGAAGATTCGACTAAGGCATTGAAGAATGCAAAAGTGGACGAACCTAAGATTAGTGAAATTTCCGTGGTCCGAGAGTTTGTCGAGGTATTCCCGGATGACTTGAAAGGATTACCACCGCAATGACAAGTTGAGTTTCGTATCAAATTAATTCCTGGAGCGACACCTGTTGCGAAGTCTCCTTATCGTTTAGCGCCCTCGGAGATGCAAGAATTGTCTGAACAGCTGAAGGAGCTGCAAGACAAGGGTTTCATACGACCTAGTCATTCTCCATAGAGAGCGCCTGTGTTATTCGTGAAGAATAAGGATGGATCTATGCGTATGTGTATCGACTATCGTGAATTAAACAAGCTAACTGTGAAGAATCGTTACCCTCTTTCGAGGATTGATGACTTATTTAATCAATTGCAAGGTGCGCGTTATTTTTCTAAGATAGATCTTCGATCTGGTTATCACCAGCTTAGAGTACATGAAGATGATATTCCAAAGACGGCGTTCCAGACAAGGTATTTGCATTTTGAGTTTACCGTTATGCCTTTCGGATTGACCAATGTGCCGACTATTTTTATGGATTTGATGAACCAAGTTTGTAAACCATATTTGGATAAATTTGTTATCATATTTATCGATGACATCTTGATATATTCAAAGACGAAGAAGGATCACGAGGTTCATCTAAGATTAATGTTGGAGTTGTTGACAAAGGAGAAGTTGTACACAAAATTTTCTAAGTGTGAATTTTGGCTAAAAGAGGTGCATTTTCTTGGTCACGTAGCGAATCAAAGTGGTATTCATGTTGACCCGGGTAAGATCGAAGCAGTGAAGAACTGGAAGGCCCCTACTACACCATCAGAAGTTAGATCGTTTATAGGACTGGCTGGTTATTATCGACGTTTTATCACTAATTTCTCCAAGATTGCCAAACCTCTCACCTCGTTAACTCAGAAAAACCAAAAGTATGAGTGGGGTGAAGAGCAAGAAGCGGCATTTCAGACCTTGAAGAATAATTTATGCGATGCGCCAGTTTTGTCTCTACCCGATGGAGTGGAAGATTTCGTAGTTTACTGTGATGCGTCTAATCAAGGATTGGGATGTGTGTTGATGCAAAGAGACAAGGTAATTGCCTATGCATCTAGACAATTAAAGATTCATGAGAAGAATTACACTACACATGACTTGGAGTTAGGAGCGGTTGTGTTTGCGCTTAAGACCTGGAGACATTATCTTTATGGCACGAAGAGTGTTATATACACGGATCATAAGAGTCTTCAGCACATATTTGATCAGAAGGATTTGAATATGCGTCAAAGGAGATGGATTGAGCTGTTTAGTGACTATGAGTGTGAGATTCGCTACCATCCTGGTAAGGCGAATGTGGTGGCGGATGCCTTAAGTAGGAAAGAACGTGTGAAGCCTAGACGTGTTCGCGCTATGGCAATGACGATTCAATCTAGAATGAAGGTGTTGATTTTGGGGGCTCAAAAGGAAGCGTTTGAGCAAGAGAATTTGCCTAGCGAACGATTAAATGGGTTGGAGCAACAAATAGAAAAGAGAGATGATGGAAGTCTATACTTTATGGATCGCATATGGGTTCCTTTGGTAGGTGATGTAAGGATTACAATCATGGACGAAGCCCATAAGTCTAAGTATTATGTACATCCTGGAACGGATAAGATGTATTATGATCTACGAGATATGTATTGGTGGCCAGGAATGAAGAGAGATATTGCTACATGTGTTAGTAAGTGTTTGACGTGTTCTAAAGTAAAGGCAGAGCACCAAAGGCTTTGGGATTACTACAACAACCTAAAATACCGAAATGGAAGTGGGATAAGATTACTATGGATTTTATCACTAAGCTATCTAGGTCAAAGAATGGGCATGACACGATTTGGGTCATAGTTGATAGACTGACTAAGTCGGCTTATTTTCTGGCTATAAGAGAAGACTATAGTATGGAAAGATTAGCAAGGATTTACATCGACGAAATAGTCGCACGACATGGAGTTCCTGTGTCGATTATTTCAGATAGGGATGGACGGTTTACTTTGCGATGCTGGCAGACTGTACAAAAGGCTTTAGGGACGAGGTTGGATATGAGTACGGCTTATCATCCCCAAACGGATGGTCAAAGTAAGCGTACGATTCAGACTTTAGAGGATATGCTTAGAGCATGTGTAGTTGATTTCAGTGGTAGCTGGGATGTTCACCTACCGTTAGCTGAGTTTTCCTATAATAATAGCTTCGAGCATAAGATGTGCTCTGTTTGAAGCATTATATGGAAGGAAGTGTAGGTCGCTTGTTTTATGGGCTGAGATTGGTGAAAGTAGCTTGATTGGACCTGAGTTGGTTCAAGAGACAACTGATAAAGTGGTATTAATAAAAGAGAAGCTCAAAGCGGCGAGAGACCGTCAAAAGAGTTATGCTGATAATAGGCGTAAGCCGTTAGAGTTTGAGGTAGGAGATCGGGTTATGCTAAAAGTGTCACCTTGGAAAGGCGTAATTTGCTTTGGGAAAAAGGGTAAGTTAGCACCGAGGTATGTAGGGCCATTTGAGATTCTTGAAAGAGTCGGTCCTGTAGCTTATCGGTTGAGATTGCCTGAGGAATTGAGTGGAGTACATGACACGTTTCATGTGTCAAACCTAAAGAAGTGTTTGGCGGATGCTAGTTTGCATGTGCCATTGGACGAGATTAAGGTTGACAAAACTCTTTGTTTTGTTGAGGAACCTGTAGAAATTATGGACCGTGAAGTTAAGAGTTTAAAACGTAGTAGGATATCGCTTGTGAAAGTTCGTTGGAATTCTAAGCGTGGACCTGAGTTTACTTGGGAACGCGAAGATTATTTGAAGTCTAAGTATCCTCAGTTGTTCGTTGAGCGAATTGATGAATCAGCTAGTTAAATCTCGGGACGAGATTTCCTAAAGGAGGGGATACTGTGACAATCATGACTTGAGCAGGTTAGTCAAACTATTAGTGTTGACTTATGTATCTGTTGCAATGAACGGGTTATGTGTTATATGTGTTTATACGTGTTTTGTTGTGTTGTGTGGGATATGTGAGATTTGATAATTAATTCATTGAGCGTGATCGTCTCATTGGTGATTAAAGCGGTTTCGCGTTAATTGTGTAAGTAATTATACGTATATGTATTTTTGTGTTAGTAATATTAAGATAAGATTAGGTTCTAGTAGTTAGAATATGAAAGAAATAAAAATTTTATTTTTGGAAAGTTAGGGTTAATAAAAATAAAAAGTTATTTATTTTTAAAAGTCTAGTAAATTGCGTTTAAGCGAAAAGGTATGCACAAGCAAGCTAAGGTTTTTATAAAAACTTAAGGTAATGTTAATAAATAAGTAATTAATAAATAAATAAATAAATAAAATATAAATAAGGCCAATCGGCCGGTTTTAAGGAAAAGAAAGAAAAAAGGAATTTTAATAGGAAACAAATACTAATTAAACTTTATTTAGAATTAGTTTGGGGGCCTATAAATACAAAATAAAATCCTATAACTCTCCCCCTTGTAAACAAAGAAGAAAAGAGGAGAAAAAAATTAGGGATTTTGCTTTTGTGAAGAAAACAAGTTCTAAGGTAGGTTTTACTTAATCTTTGTTAATTATTAATCTTTAATCATGTAATAATTAATATGGTGGATAATTAGGGTTTCATTAAATATGTAAATTAATGATGTTTAATCATATTGCAATGATTAGGGTTTAATTAGAAGCTTATGGGTGTAGTTGGTTAGACTTAATTCGCGTTAGAATTTGATTTAGATTAGGGCAGAATTTAGGGCTGTGTTGTTCGGCTGTTATCTCAATGATGGTAATAGCTTTTGTCAAGTTTCCGGTATCTATGACGTAGCTCAGAGAGTCTAGTTTCCAGAACATCCAGCCTCGAAGGTTTTTGAGGTTGGGAAGTCAGTCAAACGTTGGTTGCAAGAAAAGTTGTCAAAGCAGTTAATACGAGTCAGATTTAGGTCAGATTACGAGGTAACAAACCCCCCACTTAAAATTTGAATTAGGATTATCCAATCTACAAGAGTTTAGTTCTATGTGTCTATTAGAAATCCCCCAAAGGAGAGCTTCTGAATTGGAGTCTAAGTATGGTTTTTAGGTCTAAACTTTTTAGTGTGCGATCAGATCCGAAACTGAGTAGTTAAAAGTTTGATTTTATTTGAGGCACTTAAGAAGGGAAATAAACTAGTGGAAAAATCATGGAGTTAGTAGACTCATGGTATTTAACCTGTGATTTTTGGTAGAATTTATGAAGCTCAGTAGGTATGATTTAGAAAATGGTAAAGTGAGGTCAAGATTCTACATTTTCGGGTAAATTGTAAGTCTTTGAAATAATGTGTAAACGAATTGGTTAATGCTGGGCATGGTGTCGGGGTGACCCATGCGGGTAACTAAACACCTTAGACATCCATCATATGATTGTTACATGTGCAATAAGCTTTTGGTTTAGTAGCGTGTAACACGAGTTATTTTGTTATTTAGATTTGTGCTAGTTGTTTGTGAAGCTTTTTGTTGGAATCTTTTGGAAAGCTAAGCAAATATTAGTTTCATAGCCCCTTTTTCTCATGTTATTTTGGGGTGAGAATGATGCTTGTTGTCATGTTAAAATGTTTTTAAGCTTGTTGTGGTTATGTGTATTGGATCGTGGGCACGTTCTGTCCCGTTGCGTTATGATATGATATGTTTGGTATTGTGGATCCAAATTTGCAAAATGAGGTTTGGCGGTGATAATATTGCGTGAGCTAATATGAGGCCATGTAGCGCACATATGAATTTGGTATGATTGTGGATCGTGGGCACGTTTCGTCCCGTTGTGGTTATTTTGTGGCATGAATTGTTTGGATTATGTTTTGCATGTCATTTATTGACGAGACATTTTTCTCAATAATAAAGACACCATTAGGTTTTGGGTATTGTTATGACACTTGTGTCTTTGGTTTACTTTAGTTTTCATTTTAGTATTCTCTATATAGACATCATGTGTTGTGATGATATCCATTCTTGTTTACGCCTCGCGTTTCCGCCTTGGCGGGGTGTGACACGTGTCCTAGACCTAATGCTTATTTTCGTATGTACTACATTCAATGTTATTTTCTCAACAAATTAGAAAATATTTGAAATGGAATAATATTGTTGCCGTGTACAATTAAAAATTGGTCAACTTTAGCAAACCAAATTGATAGTATTGACTACACCATTTGTGACTAAAAATTGCAAACTTTATTAGCTAATTAAAAGCTTTTACTTTGCAACATATGTTATTAGAATAAATAGATGAACAGAAGTGCTTGTGATCTTTTGTCTTCTTATAAGCGAGTGTATACCACTTTTTTAATATAGCTGCGCATTCTACTTGTGTACGTAACATTAGTGGTTCATTTGATGGAAATGAGTAAATAAAGAAGCTACACATATGTCAACTTTAAAATCTCGATTCAAGTTTAGCATCCTCAGAGAAATTATATGCGATGGAACAATTTTTTGCTCACATACTACCAGATTTTGAACTAATGGGATCTGGTGACTGCAACCTTTTTTATTGTGTATATAATTCTTGCTGGATATCATGATAGCATGGTGTCTTTTTATAAAGTAACTAATACTTAAATAAATAGGGTTGTCAAACACGCAAAGCAAAGTTCATATATGATCATTGCATTCCATCATAGAATAAGGATATTCAAATACTATGTCACTATCTGGTAAAGTGTGTGATCATGTAGGAAAAACATTATAACAGCTTAAGGTAGAGTGTGTGCAAACAATTTAGAAACTTTATTTAACAAGTTTCATGTAGTTCTTTCAAGATACCAACACATCTCAAACTTTTAGGTGGTAATCATGTTCCTAGACTAAACATTGTGAATAATAAACTGTAACCGTAGTTAGTAGGTGTGAATATGATGATAGATTTTGATCTATGGCATCCAATTTTTGTTTCAAAATTGACCTTTGCTGGCCTTACTTGGATGCACAGGTTTAGTTTTAAAGTTCAAAACTGTCTCAACTACAACTACAACACACTCGTAACTCCTTCCTGCCAAAACTTCCTTCCTCCCAAAACCTTTCTTGTACAAAAGAACGCAGCTAAAGACGCAGTCTTACCCATTTCTGCTAGCAAAAAATTATACAGTTATTGATGATAACACAAAGGCTTCAAGTTCAAGTAGCAAGTAGAAACTTGCAACGCGAGCAGCAGCGAGTCACAATGCCTCATAACTCCGTATTAGGAAATCTAAAATGGTACAACAACCATGCTGCAAAGCTGCTAGCAATCAATTTGTAGCACCAATAGTCGCGAGCTGCAAACGCTAACAACAATGAAGTGGTAACGGCAAATTATTGGCTTAATTCAAGAGCGTTTCATCGACTGTTCAAATACTATTTTATTGGCTTAATTCAAGAGCTTTTCATCAACTTATTTTTGAGAACACATTTTCAAACCACTTACCGAAAGCAATTTGTTTCATGCCAGATTAAGCGGGAAAGCATAATCAAGTTTTACTTATGAGACTAAGCGGAATTAGTTTGGACGATCATCACACTCAAAAGTCATGCTTCTAAAATACGCAATAAGCAAATTGGTTGGTTACCAAGCTGTTAAAGGGTGTTTGGGATAGCTAATTTTTTTGCTTCATATATGCTTATTTTAAGAAAAAACCTCGCTTGGAGTGTATTGATCGTCCAAACTAATTCTACTCGTTTGCATTTTCTTTGGGACACAATATAAGCATTTTTCAGTAAGTAGGTTGAAAATAAGCCGTCTTTGGGTTTGTTGCGTTTTATTGCCAAATTTTTTACTCTAGTGTTAATTTGCATTCAAGTCTAAAAAGCAATAGGTCCCAAAGAAGTTTGGTCTTGAAAATATGAATTCGACATACTGACCCGTTAGAGATACAACAAACATCATTAACTCTCATAAAACCAAAAAATGTAAACAAAATAAATGTCATACATCTTACTTTGACTGCTGAAACGTTCCTCATAACCCCTTTTATTCCGGTTATTCTGAAGAAGATCAGGGCGGCCGAACCTAGAATCTTTGTTGTATAGGGATATAGTGCTGCAAAATTGTTAAAGCTAAATTCACCCTCTACATAGATTCAATCTCAACAACCACATTAAATGGGCCTTCAAACAATATAAAAATACCTCGGCAACTGATTAAAAGAATTTTTATTTTTAAACTATATATATATAATATATAATAATAAAATATAAAATATATATAAGTCTAAAAAAACAACAAATCAATAAAACCGGGAGCAGTATAGAATTTTCTCGGGTCGTTAATCCCCAATGAGGCTGTGCTGGAAAATCGATACAGTCGGAAGATTGGAGTTTGAAGGAGAGAAATGATTTGAGAGTGTGGAAAGTTAAATTAGACAATAACAAACAAAAACGTTCAAGAAAAACCTAAAAATTATGAAATTAAGCTGAAAAACGAGAGCCCGAATCCCGAACAAAGGGTCAAAAACCTAAAATC
>BQNB010171681.1:0-13538 GCA_026074375.1 Tanacetum coccineum
TTATGATGAAGTTCGTACACGACTTTGTTTGTTTTGTCATCATTAAATAGGGGAAGATTGTTGGGATTCTTGATTTGATAAGACAAAGTGAATAAAAGAATGAAACAAAATGACTTAAATGCAAAGCTGGAATTCTTCAAAAGATGGAAGATTTTGAAGATACTAGAAGATCTCCTTATTTAGATAGAAGATTCAGAAGATAAACTTAAATGTTTAAAAGATTTATATTTATACTTATCCTTTGTAAACCTAGATATCTCTACTATATAAAGAGATATCAGGCGTGTACTTTTCCGGGTGTGAAAGATGTAAACACCAGTAAAGTATGTGTGATAGGAGTGTTCTACACAATGTAGACGCCTAGGGTTTAGTTTGTTTTAGCCTCAAGATCAATGTTTCATTGATCTTGTTAGATTAGGTAACCGTTCTACAGTTGATCATGCAGAATTAGGGCTTGTAGTAGTCATTGTAACAACAAAGATAATGATGAAAAATCTTGTTAGAATAACATTGATTTGTTCTTATTACACTGCATGTTATTATCATTGTTATTCATCCTAGATGAGGTCTAAACAACCTTGAGCTATAAACGATCCAAGAACTATCACGTGTTTTAGTTCTATCAGGTGGTATCAGAGCTATGGGGCTCTTGATCTAGGATCTACAAGGTGTTTTGATGTCGAATATATGAAGGAAGAGTGGTCATGTTTTCTATTTTTGGTGTTTAGTTCAATTCGTTGCAATCAGGGTATTTACAAACCCTAATTTAATAAAAACAGGAATGGTGATCATTAATGTTTCTACTAGCTTTGGTGAGTCGATCGTTTGATTGATGATGAACCCTAGTAGGGATGCATAACACACGACATCAAGATGATTGCTTTTTAAAGAGTTGGTGTTGATTGGTTCTTGGACTGAGTAACGAAGCCGTAGGGTTTTCTACAAACCCTAACTAGTTGACAAGGGTATTATGGTGTTCATCCTTGGATGATTAAAACTGGTCATCAAACAACAACGGGTTGTTCATGACATGACGAGCAAGAGAGGTGATCTTCCTATGAAGATCGTGAATGAGCAATCATATGAAGGAGCAAGTTACATGACCTTATTCGTGTGATGGCAACAATAAACCCTAATTCACAAGTTGCTCGTCTAAGTCAAGTAATAAAGAAGAAGCAGCAGAAGGTTCAAGGCTCAAAAGGTGTATGTTTTTTTGGACGCCAAAGGATAGCAGAAGGGTGTTTGATAGAACTTTGTTATCCAAATCGATCTCAAGGATTGATGTAAAGCAGTTTATGCTAAAGGTTCGTTTATACTTTATGTTGCTGCTTACACATTAATTTTGCCAAAGATTATACTTTTTGCTGCTATGATTTTTCAACTGCCTATGAATGTTACTAAAGAGTGGGTTAATACTACTGTCACGATGTCCTTAGTACCATCAATGATGAATTATTACTGCTGGTATGTTTAGTTATATCAATATATAAGAACAGTAGTATGTGGTTTATGCTGTTTGTTTGGGATGTCAAACGAATGTTATATCTTTGTTCTGCCATGCTAATGATACAAGTTAGGGTTATGGAAACCTAACTACATGTGTTTAATGGTATATGGGCTTTTTAAGTTATTCGTGGATTGGTGATTGAAAGTTCATAGGTAGCTGGTGATTTATTTGGCAAGAAATTATTAGTACTGCCATATGGAAGTATTGTTACTACTGGTGGATTTACTTGCAAGTTTTAAGGACATCACGTATATATGGTTCGAATCCACTTAGTACTACTAAAGAAATTTTAGTAATGTTCCATATATTGTTTGTACTGCTTGTGTTAAGTGATAGTTTAGGGACAGATAATGTGTTGCTAACAGCTTTGGGAGGAAGGAGAATGCAAATTATTGATGGATTCGTGACTGTTTTGTGACAGATAAAGCGTCACTAAGTTAGTACTGCTTGTTACATTTTAGTACTGCTGCCTTTCCATATTAATACTGTTAGCGTTAGCCGATATTGGACAGAGAAGGAATTTAGATCTCGGATTGAACAGGATGCTTTATTTAAGGGGAAACTAACAGATTGTTTTTAGTTTTTGGTTTTAAATGTTCTTAAAGGTTTAAAAGCTCGTATTTCATTGATTTAATTAGTTATGAAGAAGATTGTTTATCACCTATTTAAAGTTGAAGTGGAATTATTTGGGTTTGTGTTTTATCATACCTTTTAGCAGGAGGTAACTTGTTTGTGTTTTTAATGTTGTGACTGTAACACCCCCAAATAGGGTCGCAGCGGAATAAGGGTCCGGGGCGTGTTACTTCTCAGATCACCAGCACAAGATATATATTGAACTACAATTAAAAGTCGTTTTAAAACTGATACATTGGATTTAACAAAATGTTTACAAAAGCTCGAAGCTTCACTTGTTTACTTGTTATTATTACAAAGATTTCCAGCCCATAACAGATATACAAAATGTAATGCGACTAAATCTTTAATGCAGGACATCCAAAACATAACCACCAATGTATCCCTTTTGCACCCCGTGCCCTAATGATCTCCTGAAAAATATTGCATTTAAAACGTCAACATAAAGTTGGTGAATTTCATAGGTTTATGTAAATGTATAAGCAGGACCGCAAGACTTTCCCTGTGATAATGCAACAGATGCAGACATCACAAAATGTAATTACGTTTTCCTAAGCTCATGACACCAAAGCTCGACATAAATGAATACAATATATAAATATTGCCTACATTGCCCGTGACGATGTTCAACCCGTAACATCCAAAATCCAACATGATATACGTTCGTTTCCAGTGATAGCTAGTCACCCGAACGGGGAGGTCAATCCTAAATAGATCTATCTATAATCATTCGCGCTCACATTCTAGTAATTGACAGTTCATGATTCATGGGCATAGTGGGTTATCGCTACTTAGGCAAAACGTAATCATGATAAAATGTACACTTGCGTCCAATTTGTAAAACATGCATATGTTTCTCACCCCAAAAACTTGTAAATCAATAATTGTAAAACATGGGGCAACTCACCTTGAGTGAGTAAATTGATAATAAAATATCCTAAATAAAAACGTGTCACGCTAACGCCCGAATGCAACCTAGTTAATATAGGTCGAATCAGTATTCAAGTACGTTGTCTAACAACTACCATATATAATCCTATATAGTTATCATCGTACTATCGTTCGGGCTATCATAATTTAAGAGGTCATGACATGACGTACGAGGAGTTAGGACACTTTAAATCGTAAATCCAACAACTCGTCAATACGCCATCCGAAGAAGCCTCATTATGAAATTCCCTAGTAATATAGCACTTTGATAACTAATAACATATATATTTCTATATAGCTATATCACCATCTAATCGTTTAAGTGAAATCGTATTTATAAAGTAAAAACGTTTATAATTACGCCTTTAGCAAAAATGACATAACTTTGTCGTTTTAAGTCCGTTTCTCGCGTTTCTTACGCCCACGCTTTCGTATTAAGACGAGTGATCATAAAATCACATTTTTAGGTTTTTGAGATTCTGTGATGAATAGTGTTTTTACTGTTCATTACAGATTACAACTTATTAACGCAAAACCCGTAAATGTCGTATCTTATTCGTTATAGCTCCGTTTTTAGCGATTCTTTCGAACACGTTCTCGTAATTGAAAGTTTTATCATATTATTGATGTTTACAAAGTATAAGTTTCTGCCATGAATAGTAACTTTTTATAAAATTTGTTTTATAAAGTATTTAGCGTCGTAAACTCGTAACCAGCGTATCTTCTTCGTTATAAATCGGATTTTTGAGTTTCTTATCATTTTGGAAACATCATGAGGTGTACTATCTTTCTAAAACATAATATGGCTGTGTCAAAAATTAACAAATTCGAACCAAAACAGAAACTTTTAAAGGTTGTGATTAAAACATGTTTTAAGCTTGATTTTTGTACCATTAAGCTTCAACACCTTGTTACAACTACTTTACAACACTTATATCTTATGTCATACATATATTAGGTCCATTAGTTCATATTTTTCCCATGTGTTCAAGATAACAAGTCCTCTAATCTTACTTTAATCAAAAGTTGTTAATGAAACCCTAATTTTAACATGTTTACTCATGAACTTTTTATACTTAAACCAAGTGTGTACAAGAGTTATACTTTCATTATATCATCATATTAGCATCCATATAACATGTAAATAAGTTCACAAAACATTGATCATATGTAAAAATTCATTTTACATATTCAAAAGTACCCTAAATGGTGATTTAGCTAAATAGAACATATGAACACATAAAATCATAAGTATGAATTGATTAGGGTTTTAAATAACCTTGAGTGGATGAGTAGAGAAAAGAATAACAATCACACCCTTGTGATTACAACCCTTGGCTTGAAAATATAAGGTGAAAACCCTAATTTTCCCAAGTAAACCCTAGCTTCCTTTTCTTGCTTCCTTCCTTGCAAATGGTTAACCAAGCCTTGAAACCACCTTAGTAGGTCTTAGATATGATGTGTGTATGCTTGTATATGTGGTAGAAAATTTTGTATGGATTGTGTATGTAACACCCCCAAATTGGGTCGCAGCGGAATATGGGTCCGGGGCGTGTTACTTTATGGATCAACAACACAAGAGATATATAGAACGACCAAAAAGTCGTTTGAAAACGATACATTGGATTTAACAAAGTCATTGTTACAAAAGCCCGTAGCTTAACTTGTTCCCTTAATCAAATACAAAGATTTTCAGCCCATAACAGATAACAAAATGAAATGCGACAAAATCTTTAATGCAAGACATCCAAATCAAAACCACCAATGTATCCATCGCACCTTGTGCTTATTGATCCCCTGAAAAACATTGCTTTAAAACGTCAACAATATGTTGGTGAATTCATAGGTTTGATAAATCATATATTGTAGGACCACAAGATTTCCCCAAGTGTATGATAATGCAACAGATGCAGATATCATATAAATGTAATTACGTTGCTCTAAGCTCATGACACTGAAGCTTGACGTGTATGAATACCAAATTAATGGCCTACATTGCCCGTGGTGATGTTCTAACCCGCAACATCCTTTATTCGACATGGTATACGTTCGTTTGTCTAGTGATAGCTAATCACCCGAACGGGGTTGTCAAACCCAATAGATCTATTAATAACATTCGTCCGCGCCTACAATTAACAGTTCATGATAATGGGCTCAGATATGGGTTATCGCTACTTAGGCAACACGTAATCATAATGTGAAACTTAACCACTTGTGTCCAATTGTAAAGCATTGCATGTTTTTCACCCCAAAAACTTTGTAAAAACAAAAGCATGTAAAATGTGGGGCTATGAACTCACCTTGAGTGAGTAATGTCGAGTGTATCACAATTAACGCGCCACGCGAATTGATCAAATGCAACCTAATTAAATAAGGTCGTGTAGTACTGAGTACTTAGTCTAACAACATTGAATATAATCTAAGAGTTGTTACATTGTACTATCGTTCGGGCTATCATAATTAAAGAGGTCATGACATGACGTTCGAGGAGTTAGGACACTTTAAATCGTAAATCCAACAACTCGTCGAAACGCCATCCGAAGAGGCCTCATTATGAAACTCCCTAGTAATATAGTACTTTGATAACCACATAATATTCTATATAGCTCAATCACCAACTAATGGTTTTAGAAAAATTGTGTTTAATAAGTTAAAACGTTTATAATTACCGTTTAGTAAAACTGGCGTAACTTTCGCGTTTTAAACCCGATTCTCGCGTTTCTTATGTCCATCTTTTCGTATTAAGACGGGTTATCAATATTTGACACTTTTATAAATTTTACCCCCTGATGAACAGTAACTTTTACTGTTCATGACAGACATGAGTTTCGTATAAATCGTATTCGTCGTCGTAAAACCCGTAAATGTCGTATTTTATTCGTTATAGCTCCGTTTTTGATGATTCTTTCGAGGACGTTCTCGTATTTGAAAGTTCTATATTTTTATGAGGTTTACAAAAATATAACTTTCTGTTCATGAATAGTAAACTTTTATAAAAATAGTTTATATAAAAGTATTAATTACGAAAACTCGCGAAATTCATAACCGTTACGTTATTAATTGAAAAATTACGATTCTTATCATTTTGGAATCCTAAAAATGTGTATTATTTATTAAAAATATCAACACTTGCTGTTTAAAGTTTTTATAAAAATGTTTTTATAAAAATTTATTTACGACTCCGTTTATTAACGTATAACTCGTTTTTAACGTAACTTTTTCGTTATTAATCCGTTTAACAAGTTTCTTACTTTTTCGGAACGGTCGGAAAAGTATTATCTTATAAAAATATACGAATGGTACATGTAAAATGTTCCTAATTTTGGACAGAATGTTATGCTAAGTTTTGTGTAAGTCCAAAATTTAGTCTTGTTTCCATTATTTACCACATTTTGTTTTTCACCACAAATCTTCACTTGTATATAGTTATTATATCCTATATATATTATGTTCATAGTTCCATAGTTTGTCCTTTTGTCCAAATATAAACAAATCTTTTTATCTACATAATTAACCACAACTTTCATAATTAGTTCAATAAATCTCTAGTTTTCTATATTGTAAGTTACTTTTCACAAAACCATGTTATACAAGTGTTTCTTCATCTTATACTCTTATTTAACAACCATACAACATTAAACATATGTCCCATAATTATCCTTAATTTGAGTATAAGTGTTTCTTCAACTTAAAACATATTATGGAAACCATTAAAAACCCAAATTATCCCATAATCATCTTCATGTTTAACCAAAGAGTGGTAAATTACTTGTGAGTCTATTTTAACATGATGTCATTAACATCATAAGATATAATAAAGTGTACATTATGATGACAACCAATAAAAACTCCATTTTACATGATTAAAACCCTAAATGGTGATATAAGCTAAATAGAATAACAATATGCATAAAAACTTATAAAATGAAGGCATAAAGGTTTAAAGTGGACCTTATGATGAATGATGATGATGATAATTAAGTGATAAACCCTTGTTTAATCACAAAACCAAAGCTTGCACAAAGAAACCCTAGCTTTCCTTAATAGAAACCCTAGCTTTTTTGTCACTTGATTAATACTTTGGAAATGCTTAGGCCAATGGTTAACCAATGCTTGCAAATGCCTTAGTACATCTTAGGATATGTGTATATAGAAGTGTAAGGGTTGTAGAAAATTTTGTATGGATTTGGTTGGGAGGTGGTATAATGCCGTAGCATATATGGAAGCAAAAGAGGGAGTTTTGTGAATTTTTATCTAAGTGTAATGTGTATAAGAGTTAGTTGTATGTATATAAGATGTATACTTGGTCAAGGAGACATAAGGGTGTCCTAGGGATGGCCTTAGTCAAGGTCATTAGTCAAAGAATGGTAGGGATGGGGGGGTATGGTGTGCCATAAAGTGGTATGGCATGAAATTGACCAAGGTGTAAGACTTACCAAAATTTTCATGTATATATTTATACATGTTGTATGAATTTCGGCAAAACAAAGATATATATGATATATTTATGTAAATTTTATGTATTGGGTATAAAAGTGGGTATTTGTTGAAGCGTAGGAAAGTTTTCGTGGTTCCGGGAGTGCCTAAACGCAATTTATCGCGAAACGTATACACTTTACGTATCCGATAAAAATAAAATGAACAAAGTTGATAATTATCATTAAAATAATTATATAACCCTTGCTTGATGTAAACATTTAATTGTTTGATGCCCGTTTACATTGAACGCTAATTTTTGGCGTACGCGATTTAACTTAACGTTTACAATTTTAAGCAAACACGTACAATAATAAAAATAAATAGCACATTTATTGACGTCGTCAAAGACTTGAAAACACAGGGTGTTATAAAACAGGTTGCATTTATCGTCTTGCGTGACGTTTTATCTGTGTTATTTGGACTATCAGTACTCAAGGTGAGTTCATAGCCCCACTAAGCTGTTTAAACTTCTTATCACTCTTTAGGTATACCATCAGACTCACTTTTAGATTCAACCTCTCTTCAATTTTTTCTCTTTATTTTGTCTGTTGGATCAATCCGTTGGTAGAGGCTTCAATGTAAAAAGTGGATCTGTAAAGTAGGCCAGGTCTGTCAGTTTCTTCAACATCCTTCAACTCTACACCTTTCTTCTTCTCTTTAGAAACTGCCTTGGCTTGACTCATGTTGAGAAGAACCTTAGCTATTGTCTCATCATCTCCAAATATTGTAGATGTAGGTGTTTGAGTGGATGTTTGAGTGACTTGATTAGCAATTTCTTCTTCAGTACCTTTCTTATGCCCATCAGTACTTTCAACTTGCTCTTCATGGCCTTCATGTACTCTTCAATACTTTCAAAGTTCTTTTATATGCCTTCAATAAGGCTCTTCCAGTACTTCATTTTTTCTCTTCGTACCTTATTACTCTCTTCAGTACCTTCAATTTTGCCTGTCATACTAACTTCGGATCCATCGTACAAACTATTTGGTTGTCAGTACTAACTTTCTCCATATCAGTACTAACTCCCTCCTTGTGAGTACTAAGTACATCTTCAGTACTAAGTATGTGCTCATCAATCTCCTTATCTTCATCCCATCATATAATCCCCCTTGGGCCCCCCTTCATCATGACATTCTTTGTTCCATTATGATCAGCGTATCTTACGAGACTTCATTAAATAGAGGATCTCATTGAACTGATAATCACCTTTAGCAAACTTCCTCTCTGTTTGGATACATAATCTTTGTGGCACCTATGTTTCTTTCAGAAGCCTTGCTTGGGAATCTTTGCTTAATGAGACACTTTTTAGCCATGCTCTATGATGTTTGATAACAGGTTTCGCTTGCTTCTTGAGCTTTGTGATCTGAGCCTTCAAGTGTTGGATTCTCCTTACTTTGATCTGAAACCTTGTGCACATAAAAGAGAAATAGATCATACACACTTGGAGAGTCATTTCACTCATCCTGAAAGGGATTTATCACTGGATGAATGACCTCTAAGATTCTCACCAGAAGTTTCTGGGATAGAATAAGGAATTAAAGGAATGGGTGAAGGACTTGGGGATAGGTCAGTCTGGTGCTCAAAAGCTACCTTACTAGTTTGAGCAAGAGAAGAGTCAGTCTGTGGCTCATTAGGTACTTCACTAGTGGGAGCAGGAGAGGGTGAAGGTTGTGCTTCAGATGGTCTTTCTGAATTAGCACCCTTATCCTGAGTTGGTTGGACCAACATAGTAGCAAACAAAGGAGTGACTTTTCTTGAGAAATGTTTACCCATCTTAACCATAAAAAGAAAAAAGACATACTAGTTAAAGTATTTACAGGAAAATGACTAAAGGACAGACCCATAGCTAGTTGGTTACCTAAAAAGATAGAAATAAAACGTGGGTACATTACAAACTTCTTCTTAGCATCTAAATGTCTAAGCATACCATCAAAAATTAATTTGGAAAAATTATACTTCTGATTAGATGTTAAACATATGACAGCAGTGGCAATGTTAGTAGGAATTTGATCCCAAGAGGTGCTTTTTAAACTAAGACAATGATTGATTGTATGAAATAAAAACCTCCATTGAGGTGAAAACAAAGCTTTATTAAAGAGAGATCATGTTATGCTTCGGACATGAATCAAGAACAGCCATTGTACTTGAAAGAGAGATCGTCAGTAATCGAGATATTAGGGCTTGTAAATGCGAATGTATGTTAGAGAGAGAATGCATAGGGAACTGCGCAATTGAGATGGGTTTATATATGTTTAGGAGACCTAATTTTAAGGAAACCATTTCAATTTATACTTTGTACCCTTGGCGGTACTAA
The DNA here is from genome assembly GCA_026074375.1 of Tanacetum coccineum. NCBI lineage: Eukaryota > Viridiplantae > Streptophyta > Magnoliopsida > Asterales > Asteraceae > Tanacetum > Tanacetum coccineum. The sequence goes on from BQNB010171681.1 coordinate 9,861, forward strand.
CTTTGCACTGTCAGTACTAACTTTGTCCAACCAAAGAATGAACAATGTAGGTATCAGTAGTGCTTCAATACCATCAGTAACTCTCCTTAATTTACTCTCTAAGTGTTATCAAACCTCTGTAAATACATCAACTATGGTTAACATGTTTCTTCATATAAACTATACAACACAATAAGTTTGCCTCCCTTTAACCAATGCAACTTACGATTAACCATCCCCAATATAACAACCAAAGAACTAAAACCTGCTAACATCAAATGCCTTGTTAGTAGAACAGCTACATTGTCATCAGAAGGATTTTAAGCACCCTGATAAGTTATTCTCCCCAAAGCATCTCATATGAAATGGTGCCTAATTGCGATAGCTTGTTTTGGAATGGTATACTAGATTCTTTACAATGCAAATGGTGCTTTCATTATCAATGTAGATTTTGTGTTCATGAAGTTAAACCCATAGTCTAACATTTGATTTTGAATCTACAAAACTTGCCCACAACAGCTTGCAGCAGCAACATATTCTGCTTCTGTATTTGAAGTAGCCACAATGGTTTGCTTTTTGCACTGCCAAGAAATGAGTTTCCTGCCAAGAAACTGACAACCTCCTGTTGTTGATTTCCTATCAAGATTTGCTCCAGTATAGTCACTATTTGAGTAGGATTCCAGGTCAAATGTAGATACTCTAGGATACAAAGGCCCAGTTTGGGTTTGCCCTTTAGATATCTAAAAATTCTCTTGACAGCACTTAGATGGGAGGTCTTTAGAGTGACCTAAAACCTAGAACAAGCACAGACTGCAAACATAATATCTGGCCTAGAAGCAAGCAAGTAACATTAAAGAGCATCATGGACCTATTGAGATCAACACCTCATCACTAGCTTCCTTGACCTTGACTAAAGCTTCTGAGTCTCAATGGGTGTACTAAGCATCCTTTACACTTGCATAAGTCATACTTCTTCAGGATTACTGCAACATATTTATCCTGACAATAAAGAATACCATCCTTCCTTCGTTGACTAGAATCAAGAAAAGAAAGAGAGCTTTCCATTTAACTCACTGAAATCTAATCTCATTAAAGCTTCAAACTCATCACACACATTTCTTGTAGAACCCAAGATGAAATATCTAAAACATAAAACTTGAAACTAGAATGATATTCCCCTTTTTGTCCTTCTTAGAAAGAAGTTTTGTCCATAGTCTCATTTTTGTATCATTCTTCAGCAAGAAAGCAGATAAGATGCATACCAGGCTCTGGGAGCTTGATGTAGCCCATAGAGAGATTTAACAACTTTATATACTTTGAGGATATTAGGATTCTAGACAACCTTTAGTTTGAGACACAAAATACTCCTCATCTATTTTTCCATAAAGGAAGGCACTTTTCACATCCATTTGATAGACTATAAAACCCATGTATGAGGCAAAGGCCAAAAAGATCCTTATGGCTTCAAGCCTGGCCACAGGAGCAAAAACCTCATCATAGTCTATCCCTTCCTCTTGCCTATGTCCCTGAGCAACTAACCTTGCTTTATTTCTGACAACAACTCCTCTTTCATCCTTCTTATTTCGATAAACCCACTTTGTACCGATAGCCTTCTTCCCATAAGGCAAATCTACTAAGACCCAAACTTTCTGTATCTTAAACTGCAGCAATTCTTCTTGCATAGCATCAACCCAACTTTCATCTTCAAGTGCTTCTGAAATTTTCTTGGGTTCATTCTGAGACAGGAAACAAGCAAACAAACAATGCTGGAAGTCCTTATGATTGTTTCTCCTTTGCTTTTGAACATAACTAACAAAAGCATGGGCTCCAGAGCTTTTATTCACTTTGCTTCTTGTTTGAACTGCTGAGGTTGGATCTCCTAGAATAAGTGCTGAAGGATGAGAAGAGTGAATCCTTGATGTGGGAATAGGACTAACATTCACAACAGTTTCCAAGTTTGTGAAGTCAGCCACTGCACCCTCATCATCATAAGATGAAGTAGTAAAAATACCATCAGAAGAATTTTGATAAATATCCTCAAGTGGAGGTATTTCTGAATCATCTTGTTCAGGATTTGTTGGATCAGAAAGAGTTAGTCCCTCATGACGACTGGCAGTACTAAATTTTATGCTAACAGTATTAACTAAGTTAGTATTGCTAGCTTTAGCAGCTCCTGCTTGTATAACTAAGTTCTCAGTGTCTTGTGCAAACTTCTTCCTCAGAGCTTCAGCTTCCTCATTAGCCTCGTTTTCTTGCCTCTTAATTCTTTCAAGTTCATATAAAAAGACTTGTTCTTACATACTTGGACCTGCTCTCTTTGCATCTGTCTTTAAATCAGGAGTGATTGTTAAAGAATAAGAAGTCCATATTGGCAGTACAAAGCAGTCTTGTGCAGATTCATCCTCTTTGTTAGAATCCCCTACATCAATAATGTCTTCTGTACCTGCATTGTTAGTAGCTTCTTGTGGACCTGCATAATTGTTAGCTTGATTCTCTGATCTTACAGGTTGATAATTCATAGAATCAGTCAAATAATCAAGATCAAAAAGCCAAGTTGGTCCTTTCCCTGCAACATTTGGTTTATTCTCTAGAAAGGTGATGTGCAGGTTTTCTTCAACCCTTTTGGTTTCTAAATTGTATACCCTAAAAGCCTTGCTTTGTAGAGAATACCCAACTAAAAACCCTTCATCTGATTTTCCAGCAAACTTGCCCAGGTGGTCAATGGTATTCAAGATGGTTACATGGCACCCAAAAGGTCTTATATAACTTATAATTGGTAGTTTACCAGTTAAAAGTTCATAAGGTGTCTTATTATGAGGCTTGGTCACTAATACCCTATTTAGAACATAACAAGCAGTACTAACTGCTTCAGCCCAAAAAGTGTTAGGTAAAAATGAATCTGCAAGCATGGTCCTAGCAGCCTCAAGAAGAGTCCTATTCTTTCTCTCAGCAACTCCATTTTGTTGTAGAGTTCTGGCATTGTTGTATTCTCTCTTGATCCCCTTTAACCCACCGAATTCAATAACATCTTTGTTCTTAAATTATGTACCATTATCACTTCTGATAGTTTTAACTTTTTGATTTAATTGGTTCTCTATCTGTCTTATAAAGTCCTTAAGGATTGCACTAGTTTCATCCTTAGTTCTTAAGAAAAATACCCAATTAAACCTGCTAAAATCATCAGTGATAACTAGATAATAGGTCTTATGGTTTAAACTTCTTATAGATGTAGGTCCAAATAAATCCATATGAAGAAGTTGTAGAGTATGGCTAATAGAACTTACTGCTTTGGCCTTACAGGAGGCCTTATGTTGCTTTCCTTTTTGACAAGCAACACAAGGGTGGTCATTTTGAAAAAGCTTTGAAGGTAAACCTCTTACAAGGTTTCCCTTTACTAGACTAGTTTCTAGAGCAAGTGGTACTAGTAGGTTAAAGTGCTTTAACTGTGGTGAACCTGGTTACCGATAGTCGAAATGTAAGAAGGCTGGTAAGAGACACTTATTTTCTAATCTGGAGGGAGATGATGCGGCTTATGAAGAGTATGAAGAAGCCCCAATTTATGATGAAGAACCCGAGTGTGAGGAGGAGTATGTGTCTGGAGATGTGGGGTGAATTTGGTGGTAAGGCGCTCTTGCTTAACACCTAAAGCTGATCGAGATGATTGGCTCAAGCATAACATCTTTTAGTCGACATGCACTA
>BQNB010171683.1:0-13538 GCA_026074375.1 Tanacetum coccineum
CATTCAGTGAAGATGATGAAGCAATTTCTCAATCTAGCATAGAAGGAGATGCAATCAACTTCAATGAAAATAGATCATTCCCTGATGATGAATTCCTTAAACCCAGGAGTAAAGTTACTCAATGCTTATTGAGTACTTTTCCTACATACCTGCATATGAAAACATCACCCCCACTCATTCACTTATTCTTCAAGACTCTGTCTCTCCTGAAGAACCACATGTGTTCACGAGTGCTGATGATCACCCAGCCCTGAATGATCATGTTCATACTGAATCAGCTGATAATCTTGACCCTGCTAAAATTCAATACAATGTCATCATTAAATCAATCGGTAATGTTCAATCCTCACCAACAATCATCTTATTCCTCAAGGCAGATGGTCAAGAGAAAAGCAAATTCAACTAGTTAACATAATTGGTGAACCTCTGGCAGAAGTAGGGTTAGAGACTCAGAAACTGCTTCAGCTCATGAATGTCTATATGTTAACTTTCTCTCTGAAATGGAACCCAAGAAACTGATTGAAGCTCTGGAAGAAGAAGGGTGGATTATTGTAAGACAAGAAGAGCTGAATCAATTTGAAAAGAACAAGGTCTAGACTTTGGTTCCTAAACCTCATGGTAAAACCATTATTGGGACCAAATGGATATGGAAAACCATTATTGGGACCAAAACTGGGTTATAACTCGCATTTAGAAAAAGAACCAGTGGGTTTGCAAGATTCCACATCCTCATTGCATCATAATTAAGCTAGTTAGCGACTATGTGGCTCACATGCTTTGAACAATCCTGTTTCAGAGAAAGATGATGTCATGTTCGCAGTTATAACTATTACATTGTAATATGATATGCAAGGTTTATAAGAATGCAAGTAACTTCACTGACGTATCCCTAAAAGAAGATAATTACTTTGGCATTGGTTACCGTAGAATTTACAACTACTGATGTCACTAACACATTTTTTAAAAACAAATCATAATGGAAGTATAGAACAACTTGAGGTCTTCTAGATAACTTTAATACACATCAAGAGCATCCAAAACTATTGACAGTTAAAATTGTATGACGTTTTTGTAATAAAGTGGTAATGCGCAATTCTAGCCGTATGCCACACCCATGAAGAGTTGGTATTGAAAAAATAACACGGTGAGTAAACTCACGGCTGCAACATTCAATAAGACAACAATCGTTAAAAATCATATATGGATATATCCGTATTCATGTCTATTAATAATATAATGAATGCCCACAGAAGATTAGGATCTCAGAGCGAGTGAGTGGCGTCTTTGAGAGAGGAACAGAGAAACAAGAATCATCGAGACACAGAGGTACTTGTGTGTAAAATGGCGGGAGGGTTTATAAGCTCTTTTGTGTTGCAACGTTGGTCTTTAGGGTATTATTCTATGTGAACTGACAATAATACCCCTGACGATAATAAAAGTTAACGAAATTTTGGATGGAGTTACGGTCAAAGGACCGTTCAACTCGAAATGGACACCTACAGGGACGATCAGTGTAATTTCAGGACTTTTATGATGAAAACTGCAATTTCGGGACAACCATAAAGACGATCTATGTACTTAACTCTTAATAATAAAGAAATAAGCACCTACATACCTCCGAATCACTTATCAACATAAGGCATAAAGTCGCCGAATGCTTTCATAACTTAAACTGCAAGAGCTCCACTACACAAGTTGCTTTTAGCACAATTTCACAAGCAAGAAATTGATTGTGTAAAATGTTGTTTTTTGTGTTCCACACATGAAGAAAAAACAAAAGATTTTTCTTCCCACCAAAACAGTTGTGTTGCTTTTTTCATACAAACAATGTCCTCAATTGTCAACTGTCTACCTTTTTTTTTGCTGATTTAATAAAATAGTGCCTTGATTCTATTTGTTGGTTATACTTTAATCAGTTTGTTGTGTCACAATCTGATAATTTAATATGATAGTTTCTGATACTTCTTAATATGTGCAATGTGCAATGTAGTTTCACTTAACAGTTAAATATAAAAATTTATCTACAGTGTTCTTGAATCACTATTTCGAAAAGAAATCTTGCTTCATTACTGTATATTTTGTTTACGAATATGTCGCCTACAAGCAATTACTTATTCTTCACGTATACGGCTTGATACCTCTTCGTATTAGCCATCTTAAGAAAGAACAAAAAATCGAACCAACTCAACGATTACAAAGAAAAGAAGTAAAATATAAATTTTCAATAAGAAGGAACATATATATGTTTCTGGTTCAACCCAACCTTTGAAAACTTTTCCAAACGCTCCCTCACCCACCACCATATCGTCACTAAAGTTCCTAGTCACAACTTTGAGATTATCTAAGCTGAATTTTTTCAGACCACAATCTTCAACTTCTTGGAAACCCGCTCCACTTTTGTTCGGTAGAACTTTTTTAGACAACCATCTTTGTTGTTTTTCTTCTTTCCATGCGACGATCCGTCCTTAACATCTGAAGTCAAATAAACATGTATACATTTTAGATATTGGTTATTTGCATCAAGTATCAACGACTCAACGTGCTTTTTCATTTATCCCGATTTAGTCATTGTAATTTTTTTTAGGTTTGGTACATCAGTACATATAAGAAATAAAAAGATGGTTTTGTGTCTTGTTCGAGTCTTTCTGTAGCAAAAAAAAACCTTAAAATCGGGATCATATATATGAGGAACTTTAATTTATATAAAAACTTTAGTGAAAGAAAGTAGAATGGCTAAAACATGGCAATTTGAAAAAGTACAATGGTATTCTATGCAAATAACCCGAAAGCAATAGATGAAAAACTTACCAGGTCTTACAGGGGTTTTTTCACGTAATATTTTTCGTAACGTTCTTGATAACATCATTATCTTTCCGGTCTTGCTGTACGAACTTGCACTTATTTGTTCACCGTTGTTGTAGCGACTACGTACAAGATACTCCCCTCTTTCTTGCAATGCCAATGCAGCCTCAAGGTCGACTACTACTTCACTCATAGTTGGACGGTCATTAGGCCGAGTCTGTAAACATTTAACTGCAATTTTCACAAATGCTTTTATAATTTGGATTTTCTTCCTTCTTTTATGTTTCGTTGGGCCCATCCCACCAGTCCCCGTTCGTTGAGATTTGGATCAACAGCAGGCCTCCCACATAATACTTCTAATAGTACAACCCCAAATGAGTAAACATCAGATTTCCTTGTTAATCGAGCAAAGGGTTAGACCCGTCATATTCAGGTCAATTATATCCTGATCTTTATACACTTTACCAAATCCACCTTTTCCTATGATTGTTTCTGGATCAAAGTTATTTGTTGCTAACTGAATCTCGGCTAGGCTATAGCGGCGGCATGGATGTTCTGATGAGAAAGGCATTGATTTTTCGTGAAGTTTTCTTAGCTTATACACGACTATATCGAGTATGATCAAGACAAATATCACTAAATTTGACAACCTTGGAGTCCAAGAAACATCGGTGTGCACTCGTTTAAAATCATTATCACAGCAAGAAGAACAATCGCTATTGCTAGTGGATATAGTCCAAAGTAAACTATGTACTAACAACATCAAAAAAGAAACCATGATCGATCAAAAGATTGCAGTTGGACTTCAGACTAATAATGTATTGTTTGTGTTTTTCCTCATGCAGTTGATTTTATAGGAGAAATACGTACTTAAAGCCCATTAATCATATACCATAAAATTAACCATCTTAATTATAGGAATTATTATACCATAATTAAACGTGGTCATCAATTATTATAAAAGATTGAGTCCTTAATTTATTGTGGAGGTATCCATTATGAGGGGTGCAAGACAAATCTATTATTATAAAATATTGAGTCCCTTAATTTATTGTGGAGGTATCCATTATGAGGGGTGCAAGACAAATAGCACTATGTACACAACCCTCATGCAATAGCCATTAATGTATCAAATTGATTTTATCTTTTATATAAGAACCATTAATGTATCCAATTGATTTTACACGGCCATGCAAGGAGTGGGTAAGTCTCATTATGTACGAAAACGTATTAAAAAGGACGACAAAAAATGAAAACAAATAAAACTGGACGAAAACTTCCGAAAACGGATAAAAACAAACGAAAACGTATGAATACAAATAAAAACGAATAAAAACGTATTTATAGTTTAATACTAAACATATGTTAAATGGAACGACATCCCAACATCACTGACTCATGACTACTTTTTACAACTAATATAACCACAACACCAAAACTCTAATGACCAACAAGACTAAGCCAAAAACGCCAACAACAATTACACACAACCCATCTAAAACACATTAGATATAATCCGTGTGCATCGCACGGGTCTGCATGCCTCGTGTTACAAGTATTTGAAAGTCCAAAGTCGGTTTCTTTTTTCTATGTAAAATTTGGCCCGAATATCAGCCTTAAGCCCTTAAGTGAGTTTTATTGTGAGTCACTTCTTCCTAATTATTTTTCTTTTTTACTTAGAACAAGTATGTAATCAAACTTCGCTTGTAATGCATGACAATTAACTGTATAATACATTTGTTTCTACTAAGGGCCTGTTTGGTGTGAGGGTTTTAATAGGTTTGGACTCATTCATTTCCCAAATCATTTGTTTGGTACACATATTTTGGACTGACGCAATGATTTGATACTTTGATGCCTAATATTTCAACCCCACTCACACGGGTAGGTTTTTAGAGAATTATGTCAGAGCAAGTACAAACTCTTCTTTTCAACCACATGTTTTTTCATTTCTCATTCTTTTTGGTACTTTTTATTTTTAAATTATATGCTTTATTATAATTTATTAATAAAACAAATGTATTTTTAAAATTAATAATTAATTTTCTCTCTCCTCGTTTCTTTCAAACCAAATCCAAATCCGAATCCGAATCTAAACCCACTTACAAACAAAACGGACCCTAAGTTACTTTTCTTTTGCTTCTAAACATTTCAAACATGGTCCCATTACGAAACAATGAGATGTTATCATGACATACATATAGGTGAAATTGCAATAAGAATGCAGTGACCAAGTTAGGGCATCACAAGAGTTTGGAAACATAGAAGAATCAATTGCAATGTATAAAAACATCTAGTAACTAAAAGAAAATGACATACGTGATTAGCTCCAAAATCTTTGTATCACTATGTTACCAATAGTTGCGTTGAACAACATTCCAAAAGAGGGAATCACATGCAAAAACCTTTGCAATCATCGACCGAAATGAGAATTGGGTTTTGCTTGGGTGGTGCAGTTTGTTTGCCATCTGGAATAGCATAAAGAGCTATCGGTTTTGAAGGTGTGATGAAAGGAACATCACGCCTCACCTGACTTACGTTTCACTGTTACAAAAAAAACATATCTTCATCAAGAACTAGAGGATCATTTTCTAGTATGAGTTGGAGTTGACCCACTAACTTTTTGCCAATTTAAAAAATATATACTAATCCATATTTATCCATCTGTGCTGAAATTTACATAAACATTAATGATCTGAATATTTAACTAAATCGCTAAGATAATCTAGCATGTTGTGTGCATTGAAATAGACATAGATGGGTGACCTTCAAACCATTTCACGTTTAGCTATAAGAAAGGTTTATTTATGGCGGTAAAAATAAAACACACCCAAATCAGCCCATTCACAAGTGAATCAGTTGAAATTGACAACTCTAGTAAGGACATCTTGATGGCCCAATAGTTGCAAGACACATGTTGACAAATAAGACGATGTTCACAAAGTTCAGAATAAAAATATAATGATGCAATTTAACCGCACACACAATGTGTACTTTCTAAATCATACATAAGTAACGAATGGCATGGAGTTACAAACAGACTAATTTTGACCCATTACCCAACCCACCCATTAAGCCAACAAGCAAAGCTAAATGTTCTTTAGAAATTTTTATACATAATTAGCTATATCAGAAAAAGAAGACCAAACAAACATACATTCTTTTTCGTGATTAGGTAACCAAACTCCACCAGAGTTAGAGGAGTGAACTCATTAATCTCAGGTAACCACGTAAGTTTGAGTTGGGTCGCCTTAGCATATCCTTCGAGATGCAGTTTTCCAGATAATTCTGTCACATTTCCATCTGAATCCTTCTTGATCTCTTCAACGATTGCATTGCCCCAATCCATTAACGTAACTTCCACATTAGGCGGCTTTTTCTCAGCTATGGCCTTAGCATCAGCTTGTTCTATCCATATCTTCTTTGTAAACGTTGTAGCCTTCTCTCCAGCACCCTCATATTTTCTATGCTTTGGAATCATACGCACAAACGGAGGCTCGGGTCCATCCTTTAAAGTCAACAAAACGCGTCCTTCATCAACAATTGCAGTATGCTGAGGACAAACGGGATCAATTATTTTCTTGTTGATGTTCCACAGCTTATCCCATTCCATAAGATTCAGAGTCTTTGATGCCCCCCTGTTAGAAAAACGAATACATAAGTAAGATCTAGCAATTAAAAACGTAGAGGTGACACTTTCAACCCCTTTAATTCGAGTTATGCTTTATCTCTAAGGGGTCAAAAAGGTTTTAATAAATGCAAAGAAAGAAAAAAAAAGTCAAAAATCATCCAAGGTTTATTAATTGTTAAATTAAACTTTTTGCGCAAACAAATTAAATTACTACTAATTTTAAAAATGATAGTGCACAATATTTGTAATTGACTAATCATATTTGACACTAACCCAAAATGACTTGCAGTAAAATAAGGATAAAAGACAATTCCAAAAATGCACATTAAAGATTGAAGTTGGATATAATATTATCACCTTCCACTTCCAGATTATAGGATACCAACTATGGACATATCAGAACGAAGTATGCGAACATTTAAAGATGTGCTTTCAAATATTTAGGCAGTCTTGGATGAGACGAGACTTCTATCATAACCTATATATAGTAATGCTCTTATAAAATACTTACCTGCTCAAGTATGAATTGTATCAATGCCTCGACTTGTAGACCTCTGCGTACAATTCCTTGCACAGTTGGGAAATGGGCATCATCCCATCCATCAACCTTTCCATTCTCCACAAACCAAAGAAGCTTCCGTTTGCTAAGAAGTGTATAAACCAGATTTAACCTAAGGATCGTATATTGATCATACAAGCATCATGAACAACAACAACATTCAAGAATATAAAGAACAAAAGAGATTGGGGTTGAAACCTTCTAATATATTGATATATATAATCTTGAAAGGTTACTTTGATTACAGAGAAATCCTATCTATATATAGTGAATGAATCGGTGTGAATGATGAAGAGGTGTGATGGTTCTGTTAAACCAAACGACACATCCTTTCTTTTATCAACCGAATTATTAACTGTAACCTAATGGGTTTGGGTCTGGGCCTAAGCCAACAGACTTATTTTTTTTCAGCCCCTTAAACAAAATTAACAGATTATGTTTTCCAACATATTCCCCCCTAATCTGTTAATCTTTGTTTCTTCCAATCTTCTTGTTCTTGATTTCTTCCTGTTCTTGATGCCTCGATGTCTTCAATCTCTAAAGCTTAATGCTTTCTATGTCTTCTCAAACTATACCAGGGTCCGTCCGGTCACTTGATCCTTTTGATCTCCATAGTGACTTATGGGCAGGTTTTCTCTTAGCCCTCATCTGCGAGTTTGCAGAAATCTCCGAACCGAGACTTTGTCCATGGTTACTTAATCCTGTAACCTTGAAAGGCATCTCAAATCTTTGCCTTGATCCACCAATATTGTGGTCTTCTCTAAAAGTCTCTCGTTCAATCGTGGTAACCCTTATAGTTCTTTTCTCATCCGCCTTTCTTTCTCTTCTGAGGAGTTTGTCTCTGTGAGGCGTTTTCTTTCTCTTCAATTCGACATCTTCTTCAATTGGCATCCATGTTCGCGTCTTCTTTAAAATGCAGGTTTGATTCTTGAATGATGGTTGAATCATGAATTGTTGTGTTGCATGATCCCTTGGGCTCTTGATACCATGTTATGATTTCACAGGTTCTGTTGGGGGAGTTTCCAGGATCGTATATTGATCATACAAGCATCATGAACAACAACAACATTCAAGAATATAAAGAACAAAAGAGATTGGGGTTGAACCCTTCTAATATATTGATATATATAATCTGAAAGGTTACTTTGATTACAGAGAAATCCTATCTATATATAGTGAATGAATCGGTGTGAATGATGAAGAGGTGTGATGGTTCTGTTAAACCAAACGACACATCCTTTCTTTTATCAACCGAATTATTAACTGTAACCTAATGGGTTTGGGTCTGGGCCTAAGCCAACAGACTTATTTTTTTCAGCCCCTTAAACAAAATTAACAGATTATGTTTTCCAACAGAGACCACAAAGAAAATAAAATGTAGATATAAAAGTTAAAAGGAAACAGTCTTATCAAAAATTTCAACATATTCATTGTTATATCAACATTAGATTGCGAGCTCATACTCACCGAATCTTTGTTCTTTCAGGAAAGGGTGAATTTTCCAAGTCTTCTACATATGTGGATGCAATCGAAGAAATCTTGAAGCAAGGAAAACTCATTCATCTTTAATCTAATACTAGTGGCGTCACCCAAAAGGCCGGAGACCATGGTTAACCAAAAAAAAAAAAACTTCCACCTGTTTCCGGTATTTCTTGATGTATTATTAACTGTGTTAATGGTCTTTGTCTGGTATGACATGTTCAAATTTCACTTTTTTGGTTGATGTTGTTTGGTTGATTAACTGGACTTGTTCTAAAAAGTTATGCAGTACAGTCGACTTTGACCAATTGAAGGTGTCTGAGTTTTGATGCTCCAAAGCAGTCATGTTTTAGCATATAAATCAACTCCACCTTTCTAATTTTTTAATGAGATTATGTTTTTATGTTTAGAGGTTAGCATGCAGTTTACTCACTGATGTTCTGTTATATTAGGATTGTTTAAAACAGTCAGTTTGTTAGCCACTTCACACTTCCAAAATATATGTTACCAGACTTTTTATCAAAAGTCAAAATAAGGAATGCAAGAACAAGGATATGCTTCACGTTTAATGGGCCGTATACTGTATGTCCGTTTAATTGTCGAAGGTCAATAAGGGAGGTGGCAGCCCAGAAAATGACCAAACATTACTTAAAATACTTGAAAGTGCATGTTATATTTTTGGGTAAAGTTGAAAGTGCACGTTATATCCCTCCAACATTTTCTGTTTCGAGTATGAGAAAGCGAAAAATCGGTTCTCTAGTCAAATCCCCATGTCATACACAAGCTTGGTTAGGCTCGCGACCTTACAAGCCGAGTATTTCAATACTCGATCAGTGACTCGAAACTCCTGCTCGATACTTGAGCTCGACTCGTTAAGAATTGAGTCAATTTTGAGTATTTTTTTAATCGATCTCGAGTAGCTCAAGGTGTGTGGTGTGAGCCCGAAAGGACTTGAAATTTTGTCTAGCGTAAAGCACTTGAAAGTAGCCCGAAAGGATATATAGCTGTAGTAACATGCTAACATGTATCACTTTATGTAATGTTTATGTCAATATATTTGATCACTTCTATTAAAGACTAATAAAACTCTTATACAGTAATAAAATGTTTATTTGACTGCATGTTCAAGTTCAGGAACCTCTAACTGTGATTGTCTGTTCTGAGGTACAACATCATCCGGTAGACCAAGTTCAGCCTCGCGTAGCCTCAGTGACATGGGAATTACCACCTGATACACCTTCTGGAATAGACGGAAAATCATCATCAAATCTGGGAGCACTTTCCGGGACGTTTTCTGGCAAAGTCAGTGGCGTCAATGATTCTGGGAACACTTTCAGGATGACCTGATTCTGAATTAGTCTCAAGTGAAATTGACTTTCTACCACATGAAACGCGCAATAGTAACAGAATCACTTTCGAGGTATCCGATCCCAACAAATGCTTTGATTGCTATAACCACGAAAATTAGAACCAAAGCTATTAGGCTCTTGGTTGACAACATGGGGACATTAGGACTAATGCTTTGACGCATAAATATTAGGCCCTTTTCAGCCAACTCAGCTCCTAGTCCTGTGCTCGATGCCGTTGGGAAAAACCTCCAAACAGGGGTGGAATGCTACGTAAATCCAGCAGACACGATTAATGGCGGCCTCATAAAGGCTTCAGTCGGCAAGTTTACTTGTCCTGCTGGTGTTTCACAAGTCGGGAAGGATAAGTATGTAGGAGACCCCTTGACTTTCACTCCTGTCAACTCCAAAAAAGGTGTAATCCGTCTCCACAGATGTTAACATTAAGTTCTCGGGCTCAACCTTCTTCTGTCACGAGTCAAATGTATGGAAGTTCAAATACTACAAGAATATAAAACAATATGCTGTGATGTTGGGAGGTGCTGAAGGAAACCCGGGACAAGAAACATTGGATAACTGGTTTAAGATTGTTTTTTTGGGTAAAGATAACTGGTTTAAGATTGAGAAAACATTATTTGGTTATAAGTTCGTGTTCTGTTCGAGTGTCTGCAGCACCTGCAAAGTTATGTGTAACGATCTTGGTATAGTTTTAGGCCTTAATGGAATGCAACGTCTGGGTGTCAACAAAGATCCTTTAACTGTCAACTTCTACAAAAACGTTTAATCGGTCTTGCTGAGTACGTGATACTATGTGTCGAATAACGTTGTAGAGGCAGTTTATTGCTTTCATTTCTATAAAAGTTGGAATAAATCATGTAAGGAAGAACATTGCTGTTTTGTATAAGCCTGAATAAACTTGTATATGGTTGTGACAATTATTCTGTTGATGGAATCTATATTATGAACATAGCAGACTGCAGTGTGGAATCCACACCTGATAACGCACATATAACATAATTTTAAGGGTCCACCATGTTTGTCATCACTTTAGCTAAAGACTTAATTGCATTTTTGGTCCCTGTGGTATGGCCAAATTGCAGGTTTTGGACCCTAACTTTTAAAATTGCAGTGATGGTCTCTATTTTTAAGTTTTTGTTGCAAATTTGGTCCCCGGGCCGGGACCAAACCTGCAATTTTGCCAAACCACAAGGACCAAAAATGCAACCCAAACTTGAAAATATGAACGATCACTGCAATTTCGAAAGTTAAGGTCCAATTTGACCATACCACAGGGACCAAAAATGCAATTTACTCTTAGCTAAACTTTAAACCGCAAAGCCACATGACGAAGCGTGCTGAATATGCTACTATTAGTCTGCTTGTTGCTATTGTACTTGAAACAATACTTCAATACTACACACACACACAAAAAAAAAATACTTCAACACTATTAATGAGAATTACTACACACATACCGGGTCTTGGCCGGGTTAGGCCGGATAAAGCCGGGTCTTGGCTGGGTTTGGGTTTGGCCGGGGCCTGACCGGATAAAACCGGGTCTTGGCCGGGTTTGGGTTTTAACGGGTCTGGCCGGATAAAGCCGGGTCTGACGTGGTCTTGGCCGGGTTTGGCCGGATATAGCCTGGTTTGGCCGGGTCTTGGCCAGGTTTGACCGGGTCTCGCCAGATAAAGTCGGGTCTGACCAAGTCTTGGCCGGGTTTGACCGGTTCTGGCCGGATAAAGCCGGGTCTGACCGGGTCTGGTCGAATAAAACCGGTCTGACCAGTTCTTGTCCGGGTCTGGCCGGGTTTTGGCCGGGTCTGGCCGGGTTTGGCTGGATATAGCCGGGTTTGAAGGGGTCTTGGCCAGGTCTGACTGGGTCTTGGCCGGGTTTGACCGGCTCTGGCCGGATAAAGCCGGGTCTGATTGGGTCTTGGTCTGGTTTGGCCGGATTTACCCGGGTCTTGCTGGTTCCAACCGGATATAATGGGGTCTTGGCCGAAATAGCCGGGTCTTAGGCGGATATAGCCGGGTCTAACACGTATACGAAGACATGACTAGATTCAAAAGACTATTACACATCAAGTAGGACGAGAGTTTATCTGGCCATCATTTTCTACCTAATGGAATAGAAAGATATAACTTCCAAATTATATTAAAAAAGCTTTTATATATAAACTCAAAAGGTCACACATTATAAAAACTCAAGCATCTTATTTATGATGGTATGACAATCTTGTTTATTAGTTCATCAATATGAAGTTTGGTGGCGTACATGACGTTGATGTTCACAAGCATTCTGCGTCATTTAGTTGATGAAGTCTGGTGGCGTACATGACGTTGTTTATTAGTTCATCAATTGATGATAGTGATGCAATGGCATAAGTGAATAATGGTCATAGCTTATGGCAGCAAAATCAGTTAGATTAGCCAGATCTTCGCCGTGAGTTTTTGACTCTGTTTTCTAACCTTGAAGATGATGTTGGACAAATGGTTGCAATGATTTCTCAAACTGAGCAAGTTTCCACCTATAACCTTATAATGATGTGCATTAAAGATCAATGAGATGTATCAGCAAATTCTAGTTTTTCTAATTGCTGAGTTACCACACAAGAGGACTCCACAATTCCACACACACACACACACACTAGGGAGCGAGGCCTAGGTAGGTGTTCAAACTAAGCAACGCATTCCTAGCTTTAAGAACTTATGATTATGATAATGAAGATGTTGCAAAAAGTTCTACAGTTAAATTTTCGTTCTTTAAAATCAAGTTACAAGGTCCTAATAAGTTGTTGCTTTGAGTCATGATTCATCTTGAATTACGACTATGAAAATAAGTTGATCTATGGTTGAGTTGAAATGAGTACACACATTTAAATCATATACTCATATTGGGAGTTAGAAGTTCACAAGTCATAAGTATGAGTGCTCAACATTTAGACTTATATTAACAAATGATCTTGTTTAATTGCTTGGTTTGGATCTAGTGAAAAATCGGGGACGATGAATTTATCCGTCGGAACATCCGTAGATTATTCTTCGGGCGCTTCTCATTCTATGATCCCAATGTTGTTAAATAAGGAAGTCGAACATGTTAGTTAAGAAAAGAAAAAGAAAGGAAAATCCAAAAATATTAGGGATAGTTAGTGTACATATAAAAAATGGTGAAAACGGGACTTGTCGAAGCTATTGAGTCTTTTAGTTTCCCTTGACAAACACTTTGCTACTTTTCAAGGTAATTAGTCGAGGGGGATCAAGATTCTTGGTTTTCTTGAGTGTTTACTTCATAACATTGCGTGAGGACACGCCAATACCCTAGTATGGGGGATTTTGGTATGTGCTTAATTACACATACCATTTTCCATTTAAAACGGACTTAAATGTACAAAGTCCATGTTGGCAATCCCTCTCCATGCCCAAAGCATTTCAATGGCTGAGATTGTCTCTAAAGAAGCACAAAAGAAATAAAAGGCTAGGATTTGTTTTAGAAACACCTCACACAACAAGCACACCTTGTTTGTTGTCTCTACAAAGAAACACAGAAGAGAGAGGAGGTAGAGGGGATGAAAAGAAGACCTCGGCTATAAATAAGAGCCTTTTGTAAGCCTTTGAGGCAACTAGTTAATTTTTAGAATATCTTAAGTTTAATTTTCAGTTTTTAAAGTCATTTACAGCTTTTACTTTCAGCTTTGTAACAATTTTCAAGTTTTAATGCAAA
>BQNB010171684.1:0-13538 GCA_026074375.1 Tanacetum coccineum
TTCCACTGCTTCACTAGGCATATCTACAAAATCACCAATTTGTTTTCCTATGTTGTTGTTCAAAGGCACCTCTTCTTCACACACGTTTTCCTGGCTAACCTTGTCTTTCATTACGTCAGTCCCTTTGTCTAAATCAAAGGCATTAATACCGAACATAAGGTTAATATCAAAAAAGGATCTTTTCCATTCGAATTCTTCTCTTTACCTTTTTGCCCTTTTTTCATTCTTGGACTCATCAGACCATGAAGTTGGTATTAGCAACTCACTGTCAGAGTCTAATAAACATACTTCACTTGGTGAACAGGTGTAGGTTTCATTGTTAGCCATGTGAAGATGTGATGCTATAGTTAGTTTTTTTACAATTATCTGGAAACCAAGTGAAAGTGTAAATATTTTGATGAAAATGGCATGTGAGTTGGTCTTAGGTTTTTCTCTATTTATGTGAATGGCGGCAGAAAATATGAGCGGGTAAACAGGAAATGAGTAAATATAGAAGGTGTAGTAGTGCACTTGAAAACCTTAAACTTCAGGTACCAAATTAGTAGATAAAAGGAGTAAACCTTCTAGTGCAGTTGAAAACCATAAACGTCAGGTACCAAATTCATAGATAACCTATTCAATTTTTATAACAGTACAAGTCTATATTTGGCCAAAAAAGTCATACATAGTTTACATTACACCCTATTTAAGACTAGTGTAATCTGTTAACAAAGTAAAGCAGTATCGCAGTCATCCACTAAAACATGAATTCACCACCAAATCATGGATGGGAAGAAGGCCTTCATATAGACGATTCTGATCTTCGACTAACCCCCGTCGTCCATCCCATCAACAACCCCCATATAGTCCCTGAGATAACCACCACCACCCAAATACTGATTTCATCTCAAAACCATCAAATTGATACTTATGATAATGTGAACAAGCCCTTGATATAGACGATTCCGATCTTCGACTTACCCCCGTCGTCCGTCCCAGCAACAACCCTCACATAGTCCCTAAGATAACCACCACCACCCAAACCCTATTTTCATCTCAAAACAATCAAGTTGGTAATTGTGTTGTGAAGCCCATTAGGATAATACCAGGTCCTGCTGGTATTGTTCAAATGGCCAAGCTCCGTAAATTAGTTGATACTCAGGAAGGTGGGGAGGAATATGTAATGCTACACAAGAGTATATTAGAAAAATTATTGAGGATGTGGGTGAGGATGACGATTTTATGCGTACATCATGGCTTAGCGCGATTGACTATGTCAATGTTGATGGAGGGATCGTGATGGGTTGTTTTGGAGATGTTAAGAAATTTCTCAAGAATGGGAAACTTGATAAAGTTGTTGCAGTTATCAAGTCTTGTACTTCGAATGCGCTAGGCGATCTCACAGTAACACTCAAAGACTTTTATGGTACAATCTCTGGTACTATTCAAAGTGCTTACATAGGAGAGGTTTGCCAAGGCGATTACCGTAGGAGCGGCTTTGATACTTCATAATGTTTCTGTATTTTCTACTAAGCAATCAACTCATCATTATCTTAACATTACAAAGAAAAATATGGTCAAAGTCTTCCAAACTTTAGAAAACAAACACCGACATCATTCATCATCTAACTTCAAATACAAACACAACTTATAAAACAAACAACAACTTACAAAACAAACACCAACATCATTCATCATCTGCATATTTTTTCACCGCCTTTTCGACAAAATAGGAAATTGTTGTTCTCCAACCATCTGCAAGCTTTTCTACATGTTCCATTATTTCATCGTTGTACCAAACGAAGTCACTCACCTTAATTTTTTTAGCAACACAAACGCGTAACATTTCCAGGATTTCTTCAGCCATAGGTGAAATTTTCTTAAAAAGCAAGTCTTCTCCGTCGACCATCATAAACTTACGGTTATTTTTCAACAAAATAGGAAACTGTTGTTCTCCAAACATCAGCAAGCTTTTCTACCTGTTCCCTTATTTCTTCATTGTACCAACCAAGTCACTCACCTTTCTTTTGGCAACACAAACGCGTTAACTTTTCAGGATTTTTTTCAGCATTGTGAAATTTTTTTTAAAAATCAAGTCTTCTTCGCCTGACATCATAAACTTACGGTTATCAATTACTGCTGACATGTTTTTAGTTATTACGGGGATAGGGGGTGAGAATCAGAGGGCAAAATACAGTTTCTTTTAAGAACCTCAAATTAACATTATCATTTCTTCAGCCATCGGTGCTAATTTCTTAGAAGTCACTTCTTCTTCGTCGACCATAGAAAATTTATCGTTATCACTTATTGCTAACATGTTTTAAGTTATTAATATTGTTGGGTGAGAATCAGAGGGAGAGAAATACAGTGTGTAAGATGGTAAGTCTGAATCGATTTAAATACTTATGTTTGGGGGTACAATGGTATATCTGGGTTTGACGGTCTAATGGTGTGTAATTTGGGTCTTAGGGACTAATCGTGTAAGAAAAACCACACTTCTTTATTTTCCCGCCAAAAGATTAGCCTGCCAAGAGACTAGCCCTTTTGTCCACCAATGGAAATACGAAACATAGTTATACGTGTAACAAATAACAATCACTGTTAAATAGGGACCAAATGGGTAAACTCGGTTATAACATCAAGGACCAAGTGTGTATAAACTCTTGTGATACTGACATGCTTTTGCAACTAAATTATGACTTTGACTTATCGAAGTCACACGTGTAACAAACAACATTCACTGTTATATAGGGACCAAACGGGCAAACCTGGTTTCCACATGAAGTTGTGTATAACCTCTCATGCTACTTATATGGTTTTGCAAACGGGCAAAACTAGTTTTCACATCATGGACCAAACTATGTATAAATTGTATGATAATGAGTAGTTTTTCCAAAATAGTTAAAATAGGTCACAAACAGTTATATCAGTCCCTAAACAGTTCATAAATCCATTTGCCACCTAAGTGGGACTATTATGTTTTGTCTGTAAAAGGACTTGTAACATGTTCCATAGGATGTGGACTTGATGTTTGCACTTATAGTTGGCACTTGATTACAACATACAGAAATCGTACCTTTGCCTATGATTTTATCGCGTAGGTTGCTTCCGAAAATTACGTTACCTCCGTTGTATGCTTTGTATGAGGAAAATAACTTCCGATTACCGGTCATGTGTTTTGAGCATCCACTATCTTTAATCCACTCATCAGGTTCCAAGTTTACTCCTAAGCATATTTCATCAGGCGCTTGAGCTACAAGACAAGTTTCATCTTTAGTCTTTTCCACTTCATCTTCTCCATTGTCGCTCCATGCTCCTCCAATGAATGCTCTTTGATCGTTGTTCTTTGGCGGCTTTGAGCATTCTCCAATAAAGTGACTTGGGTCACCACATCTAAAACATTTTCTTTCAATTTTATCATATCCATCATTTCTACTTCTTTGGAATATTTTTCTATCGCCTCGTAGTTGTCTTACAAATCTTCCTCGTCTCTTGAAGAATTTCTTGAATTCCTTTACGGCTATAGCATACTCTTCGTCTTCACTATCGGAACTTGAGCTATCTTTGTCACTTACTTCCTTTTTCACTTTTAATGCAAGTGATCTACTTTGTTCTTTCTTGACTTTGACCGTTTCTACATCTTTCTTCATTACTTCTTCATAAACTTTCAAGTTTCCAATTAGTTCGTCAAGATGTAAGGTTGTTAGATTCTTTGATTCTTCGCCGTGACTTTCGCGCTCCATTTTGGATGTAGTGCCCTAAGGAATTTCCTAACACAATTATTGCTAGAGAAACTTTCATCAAGTGCTTTTAGACTAGTAATAATAGTTTTAAATTTAGCAAAGGCATTATCTATTGACTCCTCTTCCGGAATCATAAATTGTTCATATTGTTGAACAAGAAGATCTATTTTGTTAGCTTTGACTTGATTATTACCTTGATGAGTGATTAGTAAAGTATCCCAAATTTCTTTGGCGGTTTGACACATAAAAATTCTTTCGTATTCTTTACGTGGCAAAGCATTATAAATTACCATTTTAGCTTCATTATTTTTTGCAAGTTTCTTTTTAAGATCATCATCTTGTTTATGAAAAGATACAATTTCATCCTTTTTAGTTTCGGGATTAAATTGAATAGGAGGAAAATCACCATCGGTAATAACATGCCAAAGATCTAGATCTTTTGACTTCACATAAGTTTCGAATCTATTTTTCCAATAAATAAATCCATCACTTTCAAATAGTGGTGGTCTTTGCATAGATTGCCCTTCTAAATATTTTTCCGATTCCATAGATCGATTCAAGTTTTAAAATACAATTTATTTTAAAAATCTTGTTTAGCGTGGCTCTTGATACCAATTGTGGAAAACTAGAAGGGGGGTTGAATAGTTTACCGCTTTTTAATTTAATATTTAAAATTTGTTTATAAAAACTTAGATTCGACTTTTTGTGAATTCAATACTTGCACAATATGAACAATGTAAATATGTAGAAGTAAATAAAAGATAAGAGTTGGAAAGATCAAACCGCAACACAAGGATTTATAGTGGTTCGGTTACGAAGCTCTTCTTCGGCCTACTCCACTCCCCGAGCACCAAACTCGAGAGTTTTCTTCACTATGTCAACAAGCTCCCTTATGGCGGAGAAAACCGTACACAACGTTGCTTATATCAATTTCCGACACTAAGCTAGATGTCGAGTTCTAATCTTAGCTAGAACCAATCTATCACAACACAACTTCACGACTAGTTCACGACTTCACAACTTCACAACTACTTCACAACTTCACTACACAACTTATCTTCACACCTTGATCACGACTACACAACTTCTTCAATCTTCACAACTTCACACCTTCACAACTTCTTCTCACCACACTACTTATATCACAACTATCTAACACTACTAAAAAGGATCACCAAGATCCAACTATACTTACAACAATCACCAAATCCTAACAACTACACAACTTTACAAGATTTACAAAAGATTTACAAGGTATGATATGGATGCAACAAGATTGCAATATGGATTTTGGGGTGTAATACTTCTTCACTAGATGATGGAAGTATTCTTCTCTTGCACTTGAGGAATTGAGCTTGGATCACTTGGAAACAAAGCTAAATGATTAAATGATCAAAGGATTTTAGAGAGGATATGTGGGCTGTTTTAAGCAGAAAGAATGAGTGCAAAAGGTGAGAAAAATGTTGAGGAATAGTCCAGTATTTATAGGACAAGAAGGAGGAGCGGAGTCTATGGCCGGCCCCCTTAAATAGGGTGTCGGCCCCCTTAAAATTAAGGGGGCCGCCCATGTAATTAAGGGGGCCGCCCCTTATTCAGACGCTCCTTTTTTGTCCTATTCAGGGGAGGTGTTTACTGGACCATTTCTAGCCGTTTTAGGTCCGAAAATTTGAAATTCAAAATGTTTATTTTGAATAAAACATTTCTTTTAAATGTAAAAAATGTTTTGTGATGTTTATAAAAAGTTTACAACATTTTATAAAAGTTTCCTTTGATCATAAAATGCATCAAGCATTTGTTTATTCATACCTTGGAGTGATATAAGTTTGAAATGAATATTAACCACTAATTACTTGTTTATGTTTTAATTTTTCATTGAATGTTTTTATATTTTGTGATTATCAAAATGTAAGGATGTGAAAAATATTAATAATGTTTTTAGGCATTATTTCTATCAACAATCTCCCCCTTTTTGATGATTACAAAACTTAAACTCATTAAATGTAAAATTATTTTTAAACAAGTATTTAGTGAGTTTTATATCCATTTCTCCCCCTTTTTGTAGAATCAAAAAGGCATCGTCGAGAATTGCTAGTAAAATCGACGGAACAAATGCTCCCCCTTGATGTGTGCTCCCCCTCGTTCGAGGGCACCAAGGAATCGAGCTATGGTTTCTTGGCTACAAAAACGAGTTAGAACAATACAAATATTTCTAACATGTAGCAAGTAGAGAAAATATGGCAATTGCAAGCAAACATCAAACAAGGGATTAGTCATTCATTTGAGGCAATGTGTGTAAACAACACACAAGAATACAAGGAAATAAGAAGACAAGTATGCTTTAGAAGCATATTCATACATCATAAAAAAACCTTCCCTAGCCACTCAGAATCTCTCAAAAGATTTTTGTTTTATTTCTCACGGAGACTAAACACGTTATCTATTGACTTTCTCACTCCGAGTTAGTTGATATTGAAAAGGTGGCAGTCCGCTCCAGCCTTCGATCACTAAAACCAAAACGCACAATTGAGTCTAGAACCAAGAGATCATCAATCAGTTTTATTAGGACACTATTCCATATTACTTGTTCTTCACACAATGTGAAAACAAGGATTATCATAAGAGTCCTACGCATTATCCTTGGTGGTTTTTGTGCCAGGAAACATTCGCGAGAGACACTATAAGTGTTTTACAATGAGGAGGAAATCCTTCTATGAGCCAACATCAATCAAGCTCATTGTAGGTACTTGTGAGATCCTTAATTAGTCAAACTTGTGACACTGATATCAAATCGGTCCAGAATTATGAATTGACCGATTGATGGATTTTATAAATGCCTTTAACACTATCGATGTGTCATATAAGAGCACTTTCCTCAATTGACCGAAGAGAAATGACTATTGATTTTCAAATTATTTCCAATCAAAACGTAAGATATTAACTAACTACACCGATTCACTCTTATCGTGTTGTCTGCTTTTGAGACGTCCGATAATGAGAACAGACAATTAGGTGATTCTGATGTTCAAACTTAAAATCCGACACATATACTTAGAAATCTCTATGTCAAGGAGTATTGCTCTTATAAATTGAATCATACCTTATTACATGTCTTAATCCTCACAGGATCTTGGAGGTTAACCAACCAAACTTGGGGGCAGAATGACAAAGCCATATTCGTCCACAAGACATTAAGCTAACTGTTTTATACTATGTTCAAGTAAAAGAAATGATGGAGATACCTTGTTGCAGTAGAGTCTATTTCATAACCGCACGCTCATACTCGACCGATACATCTAATGACCTCATGAAAGCACAAGTATATGTTTTAAAGCTTCCGCAACTCTGATATCAAAATCTTCTCGAAGTGATCACGTATTAAAGATTAAGGAACTTCAAGAACGACGAATAATCAAGCTTTCACCATCAAGAAAGGTATGAGCATGCCAGTCCAGATGTCACCAGCACAAGATGACAAAAGACAAAAAGTTGATGATCAGAGATTAGATTTGGCTGATGATCTTAAAGAAGCTCAATATCACATATCAAGTACAATCACAAGCCACAAGACAAAGATCACTACATCAAAGTACAAGATATCAAGTGAAGAATCAAATACTACGAGCTGAACAAGATCAATCAGAAGATTGCTGAGCTTAAGTTAGTATTTTATGGGGTGACCTCCTTTAGGGGGAGATTGTTAGATATTAGAAAAAGACTCGGTCACCCCGTGTATCTTACCATTTATTATAGCTCGTAGTTATTAGTTAATCGTATGACGTTCGGTATTGGGCCGGGTAATTAAACCCAACGTGTAAGCCCATACCAAGGCCTTGGGCCGGTTTTGTATGCAACTATATAAGCCTCTTCCATGCCTTGGAAGAGGTGGTTAGTGATTTCAATATACAAGTTCCATTTTCTCTCTCTAGAAAGTTTTCTCTCCTACTTTCTCTCTCTAGACTTGGCTAATCCATCTATCTTCCATCGTGTTATGATTTCCAATATCCTATAAATTATTTCATGCATTTGAGAATCAATGTACTTTTTGCGGTCATTTAAATTAAATTTCTGTCTTTTTTCAATAAATTTAACATGTTCCTTGTATCATTCAAGCTCAACAACTGGTGATTCCTATACAATCTTTTTCTCTTTATGTACAACATTGCATTTTTCTACTTGACTAGGCATTTCCTTAATTATAGACATTATCACTGCAACATGTTTTCTAGAAGAATTAGTACCTTGAATAACTTCACTTTTGTTTTCTCTAAAATATTAATCATACGAGATAACATTGTTGTCACTTGTAAGTCAATATTTAAGGTGTCAACAAAAACAGGTTGTTCAGAATACGACATCTGGTATATGTTTAAATACACATACCTTTTACCTAATAAAACAAGCTAAAAAGACCAATAATGACCAATAAATACAGAAAAATGCATTGTATTCGTTTGTATTGTGAATTGTGTCATGCAGATAACGGATATTGCACAAAAGGACAAAACGAAGCAAAACAGACAAAACCAAGCACGGGAATGGAAAGAGTACAAGAGATCGAAGCCTAAGGCAAATTTATCTTGAGTCTTAACCAAATCCAATTACATTAATCCTTTTACCTAAAAAAACCCTAAAATGCTTACACAGTTAGTCCTTGGGGACTAACACCGTTAGTCCATAAACAATTACACCATTAGTCCTTGACTTTAACCACCGTTAGTCCAAATCTATATAACCTTAATCCATAACTCATTTCTGGCCCAAAGTTTATAACAAAGGCCCAAATCTTTAACCCGTAACCCAGGTCAAACAATAAAAATAAACGGGTCAACGCCCCAAAAAGAAATTACTGTAGCTTTATCTCTTTTCCCTCCTCGTTTCACCATATATATGTTTACACATGGTAAACCATGATCACCCAATCCACTCACACACACACACACATACTAAAGCCCTTCTAGAAGAAAATGACGCACGCAATGACGTCTTTTGCAGTCCACACTGGCAATCCAGAGCAACACGATTGGTTGATCCACCAGGCACTCAATCCAAGGGTTATAATGATTGATCTAGAGGCTGCCAATGATTGAAGGGTCAGGATTGGAGGAATATAACGCTCCTTGAAGGCCTAGAAGGTTCAGAAGTCCCTATAAATAGGGCTCTCCTTACACACAGAGGATGGTCTAATTTTTCTAGCTTATTGCCTATCTTAGCTTATTGTATTTAGCTTTTCGTTTTTAATATGATGTATTTTCCTTTTTAAAAGTTTGTAACTCAGTTTGATAATCAATAAAATTTCACCTGTTTAACACATGTTTTTACTTATTGCTCTTATAACCTGAATAAGCTCATTTTTAATCTAATAAACTCAATAAGCTCTTAGGTATCTCATAAGCTTGTTTATACTCAGTTAAGCCTTCAAAGCTTAACTGAGCTTATTAATTCTTAAATCTCTCCCTAAATATACCTCAGCATTATTGGAAGGGAAGCCAAATTTGAAAGGGCTTTCATGACCCCACTAGCTTATCCTATATAAGCTAGAGCTTGTAGATCTAGGCTCCTTAACAACTTATTGATCCCTGTTTGGCTGGGATCAAGGTACACTTCTAATATCACTTTCATTTTAGCTCTAAACTGCTTATTGCTTATTTCTGCTTATCTAGTGCTTATTAACTGTTTAGATCTGCTTATATTAGCTTATTTTTTTCTTTAGATGTTAATTAATGCTTATTTGTAGTTTTAATTTCATTAGCTAAAGTTTATATATAAATCTGTCATAAAAACCAAAAATATTAGCATAATCTTATAGCTTATTGTTACAGCTTGTTTGAATATTGAAATTTGCTAAATAGGTCTTTTATAAGCTTGTCACTATCTGGTATAGCTTATCTAAGCTTTAATTCTTAGTTTTATAAGCTAAAAATGATTTTAAGCTATCTTAAGGAGTGTTTGGCACAAGACAGCACTAACTTGAGTTAGTGTTGTCAAGAGCCTTTTGGTTCTTTAGATCAAGTTTAAGCATCAAATTTAAGTTTATAAGATAAGGATTTAAGGTTTTTTCTTGGCTTAAACAGGTTTTAATAAGTTTGTGTGATAGTTGCTTGAATCTGAGTTCATAAGCTCAGATTCATAGCATTTTGTGCTTAGATCTGTTCTAAGTTGCTGTTGTTGATCAATTGCTCTTATTTTGGTGTTTAATTGGTGTAGTAATCAAGTCCTTAAGGTCTGCATTGTTGGATTGAGTTTTGGCTAAAATTTTGGTCAACTGCATCAGATAGCAAATCAGCCTTATAGCCTTTTTCAATCTAAAATTTAAGGTAGTATGAGTTAGATTTAGGATTTAAAACTTGGTGCACAATTAGTTCATAGGTCATATTTGATAAGTTAGGGCTTATTTTAGGTTTAAAAGCTTGTTTTCATATCTGTTTTTAGGCCTGCAATTTTGACTTTAAAGTTTTGATAAAAATTTGAAAAAACCAAAAATAGTGTAAACTGCCTGAGCAGCTTTTTCTTTCATCCTTTTCTTAGCTTATTTGATTTTCAAAATGTTTTTTGATTGTTGTTTTAAATAGTTTTTAGCATGATCTTTAAGGTTTTTCAAGTCAATAAGCCATAAGGATCCATCTAGTTGCTTAAAAATAAGCTCAAAAGTGCCTTGTTGGCTGTTTGGTTAACAGATTTTACAAAAGTGCTTATTTGCTTTTCTTAGCTAATGGCTTATTAGTTTTGCTTAAATTTTGTTCAGTCTTGCTTATTAGGTGTAGGAGTTTGTCTGTTTTTTGCTTATTTGCTTTTCACCATTGCTTATGTAGTCAAAAATCCAAATAAGTTTTGCTTATTAAGTCATTTAGTTTAGATTTAATCTGTCACTTTAAAGTTAGTTAATCTAGCTTATTTGAAGGTTTTAGAAAAAGTTTTAGATATAAAAACTTCTTATTTTCATTAGTTCTTTAGATTTGTGTAATAAGTTTCCCAAAATAAAAAAAAATTCAAAAAGGGAAGCCACAGGTTCGAACCTGTGACCTCCCCCTTTGCATATACACGTCTCACACCACACACACCCAACCAACTGCGGCCCTTGGTAACTATTTAACCGTCCAAGTGCTTTCAAATTAGATTTAACACCTTTTTGGCTCATTTTAAAAATAAGCACTTCGAGTGCTTATCCCATTTTTTTCAGGCTTATTCGTTTAGGCTTATTCTAAGTTTTTAATTTTCCTGTATTCCTTACTTATTTAGCAACTTTTAGGTTTTTTCTCAGAATTTTAATTCAAGGTTTAGTAATTTTCTTTCATTTTATTGGTTCAAAAACTTTAAAAAATCATAAAAAATTAAATAAAAAAAAATCTTTTTCTGAAAATTTTCTTTTATTATTTAGAAGGTTTAGAAATTAAATTTGCTTTAGTAGGACTTAAATTTGCTTAGTTGGATAATTTAGTCGCGTTTTTTATTTCCCGTTAACGTATTTAGGATTAATTGTTAATTGCTTTATTTGATTATGTGCTTTTACTTGTTAGTGCATTTTTTTTGTAGAAATAGGAAACCAAATCAAATCCGTGAATTATTCAATTACGCGATCACAAACTAAACCGACTTTCAATTCGCACTTCGTCCCGGATAAAAAAAAACGACTCGGGAAGGTTTTGAATTTTACTTTGGATAAAAGTAATCTTCTAGAATCCTCACGGAATACTTATCTTATACTATTATTGATAATTAGGTATTTTAGGTATATATTATATATCATATTTTGCTTGAAATCAATTTTTGGCGCCGTTGCCCCGGGATGTGTGTTTCGATTTCGTAGTTAAACGTTTGAGAGATTAGTATTTTTTGATACCTCTTCCGGTGAAGTAAATCGTTTTTCATTTGTGAATATTTTCTTATTATAAAACCATAAAAATACAAAAATAATTTTATTTTCTCAATTTTTTTAAAGTAATAAAAAATACCAAAAAAATCAAATAACCAACAAAATCAACCGTTGTGTCACTTGTGAATTCGGCTCACCTTTAGATTACAAACTTTAAGAGAGGAATAAGGAGGGTTGATCCTATGAACTTCGACCCGAAAGGAGAAGATTTTTAAAACGCTTCGCGCTTACCCGCTCCTCCGCTTCTTTGTGCGTTTTCTAAAGAGCTACCTTTCACTTGTTCGATTATTGGTTACAAAAATATTTTTCTTTTTATTTCTCTTATTTTATTTTTTATTTTACTGATGCAAACTCACCTCTTCTTCGAAATTCGTATGGTGAACCATCTACAAAAATTCCTACTTCTATAATCCAAAAACTCGTAATCGTAGATGTTCAAGAACAAATGAGTTCCGAATCGTTCGCTGTCTTGAAGAACCTTCTCGTCTATCGTCACTTGGGACGATCTTGTGTCCAAATTTTATTAACCATTTCTTTCCCCTCAAAAAACAACAAATCCCCGAATAAAATTTCAAATTTTCATCAAAAGTTTGAGGAAACGTTTAGTGAGGCATGGGACCGTTTCAAGGATCTCCTTCAAGCATGCCCACATCACGGTTTTACTGAATTACAACAACTCGATACCTTCTACAATGGTTTAAAACCAACCGATCAAGATTCGTTGAATTCTGCCGCCGGTGGCAATCTTTTGGAAAGAATGCCTCAAGATGCTTTGAAAATTATCAAAAACAAATCAAAAGTTTGTAATTCAAGAAACAAACCGATTGTTTCTCAAGCTAATTCAAGTGAATTTAACTCTTCAGAGATGGCATGTCCATCGGAAATGGCCGCTCTTACTGATGCCGTTAATGCTATGCTTCGTCATGTTAAGACATCACCGTCAGAGACCGTTAAAGCAATTTCTAAAAGTTGTGTGACTTGTGGGGGACCGCATCCCTACTATTAGTGTCTTGCCGCTGATGGCAACACTTTTAATGCTTCTGCAGCCGCAACAACTTATAATCATAATCAAGGATATCGTCCTCAAGGAGACCCGAATTACCGTACAAGCAACCAAATGGGACCACTTGGTTTTCCTCCCGTGCAAAATAATCAAAACCATTTCAATCAAAATCAAGGTTATAGTCAAAACCAAGGAAATAATTTCAATCAAGGTAACTATAATTATCAAGCACCGCCTCAAGTTGGACCTTCAAACGATCTCTCGAGCTAAATGAAGACAAATGACGTTAATATGAAAATAATGCAAAATCAAATAACCAATATGAGGACGGAATTAAAGAAAGGGATGGATAATACGTTGACTAGACAAAATAATACGTTTAAGAATGAGTTAAAGAATGAGTTAACGAATGATATTAAGAACATGATGAGTAGTTTTTTTTCAAATGAATACCGCTTCTTCTTCGGGTTCGGGATCACTTCCTAGCAACACCGTTGCTAACCCGAGAGGTGAGTTGAAAGCAATCACCACCCGAAGCGGTATTTCTTATGATGGACCTCCAATTCCACCTCCTTTCTCTCCTCTTTCCAAGGTGGTGGAACGGGAACCCGAGGTGACGAAGGATACGATGCAACCGAGTACCGAAAACATTCAACATTCGGTAGTCCAAATTCAAGCTCCATTTGATGAGCCCGTTGTTGCTCCTAAGCCTAAACCGTTTATACCTTATCCTTCAAGAGCTAACAAGCAAAAGCTTCGTGAAAAAGATAATAATCTAGCTTCAAAGTTTGTTGAAATCTTTCGAGAATTACATTTTGAGCTCAGTTTCGCAGATGCTCTTCTACATATGCAAAAATTTGCTTCAATGTTTAAAAGTCTCCTTAATAACAAAGAAGAATTGTTTGACTTAGCAAAAACACCGGTAAATGAGAATTGTTCAGCG
>BQNB010171685.1:0-13538 GCA_026074375.1 Tanacetum coccineum
GAGTATGGACAAGAAATCGGATTCTTATTTGTCTAGCTTTGAGATTATATCAAAATATAACAAGATATATTATCTTAAAACTACATACTCAATCACACTCGATTGATATGAAAATAACGACATCCTTTCCTCAGACGATAAGAATATGCATCGGATCATAACTCACACTTGTGTAAATGATGTCATATTGAGTCTACTTGTCCAATAGTTGTATTCCAAATATTTGACAAATATATGTATAAAATATACAATGAAGTAGGATCGACGACTTGAATGTTTTGTCCAAAATAGTCAAGTAATTTACCTTGCAATGCAATTGGTAAAGTCGTCATCTCCGAAAAGCCAAACATGAGCAAATGCACAACATATGTAACTTTTCTCAAACAATTCAAAAGCACAACTCAAAACTAAAATTATCCTCTCATCAAAACTTTCTCTTACTTTATCAAATAAGCATAATATTTCTTCTTCACCAAATGAGAACCCTTTAACCATTTAAGGTTAGGATTAGGAAGAATTGAACATATTCCACAAACCATTTTTGTGCTTTCTCTCAATAATTTCTCGTAAGAGGATTTTGAATATGAAGATGATTATTATTCAAACGATAATCAATCTCACTATTTAATCTAATTACAAAATTAGAATATGAACATGAAATCGAGACTAGGATTTATCTAGATCATGGAAATATCAATCAAATGACCATAGATATTTTTTTGAGTCTACATGTTTAACCATCCTCGGTTATTACTTGAAATCACAAAGTCGATTGCAAGACAACAAGATTAGTCATCAAATTGTAACTCACACTTGCAATGAAGATGTATCATTAAGTCTAAAGTGTTCAAATGTTTATGTTATTAGATATAGTCAAATTGCACATGCTAAACTTAACACACTCTCAGTAGGATTGACGACTTATAAATTTCCATCGGAAAACTTATAAGTACTCCAACTTGATGAGCAAGACATGGATGTCATTTCCAAAAAGTCAAATTGAGAACTCTTATAACTTATATAACCTTCTACTAATAACCTAATGGCAACATCATCTCCCAAATAATAAGAAAATGATCCTTGCCTAAATTTGGCACCTCCCTGATCGATGGATCCTTCATCCTAAATTCATCTTTGGTTTAGGTAAATTCGCCCTATGGCATAAGATTTAAAACATCTTCCTCTTGTGAACACTTACTTAAAAATCTAACATACATGTAACTAACCTTTAGTAAATCATTATTATTTATACAAAGAAACATTTACAAGATCTATTAAGGTAAATAACCTTAATTTGATTTCATTCATAAAAGAGATGCAAAGATGCATTCTTTGAACACTCTCATTATAGAGCATTACACATTGTCACTCTTAAGCATACTCCTAGGTTCTAGATGACTCGTTCTCTCTTATACCTACAACAACTTGCTTGCTCTCTCATTTAACTTTAGAATTCCACACATCTTGATTAGGATTATGCGACCTGGAATTAAAGCATGTTAGTTGAGTCATGTTAGGCCCTCTATGAAAAGATAATACAAATTTTATCTTTGCCACACTTCATTAGGAAAATATAGGAATTCTATTTTGTCTAATTTGAGAATGACTACTAGAGAATCTATTACACTAGAAATTCAATTTGACCTATCGGTTGAATTGTTCCAAGAGTGAAGTTGGGTTCATGGTATAACCTGTAAAAATGGTCGTGTTTAGCCTGAATTGAGCACCACTAGTGATAGTCTCATATTTATTCTCTAATTTGATTAAATGGCTCTTTTTAAATATGCCTAATGATAGTCTACATTGATAGACTTTTTATTTCATTAGGAGTGCACACTAAGCAAGTAGAAATTAGGTTTCTCCTTAGTCAATCTAGACTACATGCATTTCACATATGTGCTTTAAAGTTTCAAGATGATAACGTGCTCCTACGTAATGAAATTATATGCTTTCATGTTTCTCTTAATGCTCAATGTTTATTTGCTTAGCTATTGAATGCATGTTTGTTGTAAAAGCGTTTGCCTTTTTCTAGCAATTTAGATAAAATATCTCTTAGTTTATCTAAATAACACATGCTCCTAAGTGATAAATGCTAACATGTTTTACACGATGATTGCATTTAAAATTATCACGTTTTATATGCGTCATTTTACATGACTTACGTGTTAATTTTGCACCTACACTATGTTAGTTTAATGTATGACAATTTATACTTAAATATCATATAGTCTTACACATTAATCTTGTTGATTATTGTGTTGATGCATGCTTAGAAAAACTTGCATGCTTATATCTATATATCTTATGCATCTAGGTATATATTTTTTCACACTATAATATTTTTCTTCCCGTCCGTGTCTCCTAGAGTCTTCACTCACACATTCTCTTAATCATCATATTGCTTTCTTGGAATAATCCACTCTTTTGTCAAGAAAAAGTTAGTACAAATCTAATACTCCTCCTAGTAGGTTTTACAACTTAAATATTTTATCCGTAATATTCAAGTATCTTTAACTTGCAATCACAAACATTAAAGGTCATATCCGAAAATTCCTATTCAAGCCTTTTAACAACATAAGTTAAAATGACATCCTTTTCTCTTTGACGAAAACATTCTTTCTCTTCGACTATACATTCTTTCTCTTCGACGAAAATATTCTTTTCTCTTTGACGAAAACATTCTTTCTCTTCGACGAAACATTCTTTCTCTTCGAAGAAACATTCTTTCTCTTCGATGAAAGCATTCTTTCTCTTCGACGAAACATTCTTTCTCTTCGACGAAAACATTCTATCTCTTCGACGAAACATTCTTTCTTTTTGACGAAAACATTCTTTCTCTTCTACGAAACATTCTTTCTCTTCGACGAAAACATTCTTTCTTATCGAAGAAAACATTCTTTCTCTTTGATGAAAACACTCTTTATCTTTCGATCACACCTCTTCCTTCTCACTCAACCACGCCTCTACAACCATAGAGATGGCTAATCTCTTTCCTCTACTATTTCCGCTACCACCTTTAAGATAACCTTATACCTCGTCATATGATTGTTTTATGAACATTCACAATACTCGAGAAGACCACCATCCATCTTGACATTGTCAAGCTCGTCGTCTCTATCTTTGTTTGTTTTTTCTTTATTATTATTATTATTATTATTATTATTATTATTATTATTATTATTATTATTATTATTATTATTATTGCGTACGAAACACACCGATGATACGTCACCATTTCCTTCGGGACAATGTCCAAAAGGAAACATCTCCATCGAAAAGGTTGCATCTGAAGATAACATCACCGACATTCTTTCTTTACCCCTCAAGCGTGAATCGCTAAATTATCTTCGTCAAGGTTTACGAATGCTGACCACGATACCATAAATCGTTCTCTCTTCTTTTTCTTAAAGTACGATTCTAGTTTCGTGTGTACCATTTTCCGTGTCTGACAACTAACTACTTCATGCCGAATTACTTTAAGTATTTTAATTAGCGAAATGCAAATTAAAATGTCACTCTTTTTGAAAAATTCATTAATTTCCCCAAACATCCCTCCTGTTGGCGGTCCGGCGACCCCCAGATCTATTATGGCGGCCCCCAGATATATCTGAGACTGCCGGCAGCAGCTTGTAATACCATTTAATTTTTTTGTTCTAACACTTCCCTTCTTCTTGCTATGATGACGACTACTCCAACCCAAACCAATACCCCAATTACGCGTCAATAGATCAATGGGTCATCCTTATATCCCAACACACATAATCAAAATCGATGCTTTTTTTCAAGATCAGTGAAATTCATAACGAAATGCTCTCATATCAAACTACATTCCTTACTATTGATTGACTACAATCCACACTTCACAAATTCATAGACGAAATGGTCCTTACATCTCGCATACGTCTTGTCTCAAATTCATAGACGGTTCTTCTCACTCCTAAACGTCTCTTCTCTCTTCTAGTAGTCGTTTCACTTCTGATAGTCTTTCTACTTCTAAAAGTTTCTTCTCACTTTCTAAACTTTCCTTTTCACTTCTAATGAGTCTCCTCATCTCTAACTTACTTCTCACTTCTATACGTGTTCCTCTCCAATCTTCCTAGATAGCTTTTTACTATTAAATCTCTATATCCCTTGACAACTTAAATATTTCATCCAAAAATATTTAGTAATTTCGAAATGCCAAATGTCACTCCTTCACAAAACTTCCACTTTCTAGAAATGTGAGAACATAAAGAAAATTCATCTTCAAAGTGTCATTGAGTCAAACGAATTTTTGATCTCTCATCAATTCTTCACTATGAAAGAACTACCTCATTTCACATCCCAACCTTTGTTACCTCAACATTGTCAACCAACAAAACACCAAACAAACTTTTGAATTCCCAATCATCCACTTTTGTCTCGTTATCATAGCACACATTTGTTAGGCCAACTGATATATCAATCTTTTCTATCAACCTCCCCCACCATTCCCGTCAACAACTATCCCCTTCTTTAGTAATCGCACAACCTTGCAATACTTTTCGGCTCTATGAAATCATTTTCATTCACATCCAGAGCCACATACATCGTCTCTATCCTCATATATATATATATAATATAATAAAATATATATATATAAATATATAATAATATATATATATAATAAAATAATATATATATATAATATATATATCATATTGACATATTTTTTCCGAAGATAATTAAGTGTCATTCGTCTACTTTTAAAGAGTCCATTCTCATATATTTTTGTGATCAATCAATAAACGAATCCCTTTCCTGTTTAATATAAGTCGATCCTAATCTTCACCGTAAACAAACGTCTCGATCTTTTTTATTTATCATTTTGGTTACTTTTTAAAATAATGATTATTTGTGTCATAGTTTCCTACTATCTCTTCAAAGTGTCATACTTAGATTATTAAAAACCTAGAAGTTGCATGTCCTAGTTTCTCCACTAATGGTTTGCTATATTTATATGTGCACTAGTCTACTAACTTTTTGTTTTGTAGCACAACAATACTTTATTCCTTGGATCCTCCCGCAAGACAGGGGAGACATAACAAAAAAACCGAGGGGGAGCACTTGCAAGCGTTTTGCTCATTTAAATTGCATCAAACTTCTTGAGCATCGATGGTAATTTATTTGATCCATGGATCCGTTAGAGTCAATATACAAGGAATGTAATTATCATGGGGATGCAATGAGCAAGGGGGAGCTTAGAGATATGTCGGTAAATAGTATAGAGTTGGTTAAACCGTGATGATAGAAGACTTCACTAGGATGATGAAAGCTCACCTTTATAGGAAGATAGGATTGGGGATTGTCAAATATGATGATGGGTTCATTCGTACTCTAAATACTTTACCTCATCCACTTCAAATTCACCCTCAACCTTAAGGTCCTCTTCTCATACCTTCAACTTATATACTTGAAGTACCTACCTTCTTTTGAAGCCTTCTTCTCATTTCTCATAACCTCGTCTAAATGTTCCAAGAAACACAAAACCACCTCAACCTTATTTCTCATGTTGTGTTCTCATTCCCCCAACCAATATACTTGGATCACCTACCTTTTCCTAACTCCTTCAACCTATACACTCTAAGTACCTACCCTCTTGTCTTGCCTACTTCTCACCTCTCATGACCTTTTCTAAACTATCCAAGGAACACACAATCACCTTCACCTTTATTTCTCACATCTTCTCCTCATACCTCAAACCTATATACTCGGAGTACCTATCCTCTTATCATTCCTCCAACATATATACCCGGAGCACGTACCCTCTTCTCATGTCTTCTTCTCAAACCTCCAACCTATATGCTCCAACCATAATCCACACTATACCTTTTTTCTTCGACAAAAGGGGGAGAAGGGAGTGTAAACGAGTAACTTTTAAACTCTACTATGTGCTATAGTTTACATAGTTTGTCATCATCAAAAAAGGGGAGATTGTTAGTGCAAATATTACGATATTTAATCTATACGATCTCTTTATGTTTTGGTGATGACAAACATGTAACTTGTAATACATAACGTAAAGTACGCAAGTTACTCGTAATCACAAATCATCAATGCATACATGCATCAACAACACTCGATGTCTAAAGTCTGCATCAACATCGACATTTGTTTGCACCCGATGTAAATCACATAAGGCATGTACAAACAAATTAAACTTGTAGGATGATCAAAGAAAAATATTTTTTCTTAACCATTACATTTCTACAAAAGTACTTTTTATAAAAATAAATAAACACAAAATACTTTTTAATAAAAGAAATGTTTTATTTAAATATAAAATTTGAAATCTGGTTTTCCTCTCAAAATAGAAGCTTCTATACCAGATACAACCTTCATCACAAAAAGACAAAAAAGGGAGCGGAGTCTAGGCGGTGACCCCCTCATAGGCCTGGCGCCCCCTTATATATAAGGGACCGATGTTACACCCGACGTAAATCATATAAGGTATGTACAAACAATATTAAACTTGTTGGATGATCAAAGAGATAAGTTTTTTGTCTTAAACTTTATATTTTTATAAATACAATAAAACTATTTCTCAAAAATTATTTAGACAAATTATTTTTGAATTATAAAGAAATGTTTTATTGGTAATTATGTTGAATTTCAAAAATCTGTCATTACCCCCCTAAAAAAATGTCACTTTTCACCCATACAGTTTGTCAAACAAAAAGATAAAAACAGGACGTCAGTCGAGGCGGTCTCTTAATTCGGTCGGCGGCCCCTATATATATTTGGGATCGCGTTGCCAGACTGTCAGCTTTCAGCTCCTATAAATAGTGGGTCATCTCCAACTAATTACACAACTCTTTTGCATGATTTTCTTTTAATTCTTTCTCTCTCTAGATCTCACCAAATCTCTCTAAATCTTTGATCATTCAACTTGGTTAATCTTGTTTAAATGTGATCAAATCTTCTATCCTTTCCTTCTTTCCTCAAGTAAAAGAGAAGAACTTCGGTCATCTTCATGATCCAAAGTTATGTAGTCTAGTTAGTCTATTTGTAACATTTATTACATATAGATCGAGTCCATGTCTTCTAATCTTTAGTAGTGTGTAGATCCGAATGGTGTGTATATTCGTAATGTAAGCAATTGGTAGAAGGTTCTCCACCGAAGGGAGCTGTTGATTAGTAAAGTTAACTATCGAGTTGGATACTCCGAGGATGGATTATGTCGAAGAGGAGCTTCGTGACCGAACCACTATAAATCATCGTGTCGGTTTGCATTTTCTTTTACCTTTCTTTTTGCTTATGTCTTTATATTTATCGCTTTACTTTCTTACACTTGCATTGTGCTTATGATTGTGTGCATTGTTGTGTATGTTGTGTTAGTCATGGTTTTATAGCTCTTTGTAGTAAACATTGTGAGTGTGGATATATTGATAGAATATGCGCTAGTTATTTTAAATTCATTATCGACACTTCTCATATTTCATCAAACTTGATTGGTGATTTGATATAAATGATCGAGTCTGAAAACCTCTTCTGGAGGCGGTCCCTTTAAATAGGGCAGCCCCCTGATGTACTAGGCGGCCCCCATATATTTATGGGACCGCCGACAGTAAGTCTTGTAAAAATTGATATAAAAGATTTAAAGTTTTTAAAAGGAAACATATTCACCCCCCTCTACGGTTTCCATATAAGTTATGATTGGAAAAACATCATGTAAATGAAGCTTTGTTCAAACCTTTTATCTTAAGCTATAAAATTTATAATTTTATTTTATTTTAGTTTTAGGTATCAAGTGGAGATCAAGTATGGTGATATGTACATGATTTTGGTTCTTTTGAGTTCCAAAAGCTTAGTACTTTTATGCGAAGTAATCATTTCTAAAGTATCAAGTTATACGTCTATATGGAAATATACAACACACAAGTAAACATGTAACGAAAGATATAAATTTTCAATCGTGTAATGCTTTATTGATAAGAATCAAAGTGTTGTGGATCACACGTATTGAATGACAATGTAAGATTACCCTTTGAACAAGTAAACTTGATAGATTATCAAGTTTACAAGCACACTTATATAGACCCTGATGAGGTGTCATTTTATACACTATTTCGAGGTCATTTAACCTCCTAAATCATGCAAATATGCCCAGATTATGTGCTTAATCATTTGTTTTCAGGTTTTTAGCACTTGGATGACATTTGGAGGAAATACACGTAACTTGGGCTCATTTAGAGAAGAAACGGACGAGATTACGGACCTACACCAAATCCTTGAAGAAGTATTGCTTACAGAACGTGGAGACGGCGTCGCAAGCATAAAGCGACGTCATCGTGATCTATCATGTGACAGTGTCTGGACATTGGCGACGACGTCACAATGTAGCCGACTTAAAGTGAATCTAGAACCATCTACGTGGCGACGGTGTCAGGAGCATCAAGCGACGTCGTCGCGTCGATTTATCTATATATACAAAACCGATTTTAGGGTTTTAGTGTGTAACTTTTAGGATAACTTTGTATAGCTTAGGGAGACGAACCCTAGATCTTGTAACAACTTCATAGGTCGTTTTTAGGGTCTAAAAACCCTATTGTACTACCTTGAATCCATGTTTTAATCCAAGTAAGGTTATTTATCATTAATCATTCAATATGTCTATGTGTTGTGTGATTGATTTATCTTCTTGCTTCTATTATAACATGCGAGGCTAAACCCTCCTTTGTATTTCCTTATGATTGCATGAAAGTCGGATTGTAGATCCTTTTACTGTTGCGTCTTGATTGATGATTGTGTGCGTTAGGTTCTAGAAAACCAGCTTTTGTCGGTATCGCTGTAGACACGTCTACAGAAACGCGAGTGCGTAGAAAGGATACCATCGGGTAACAGTCTTCATACTACCTTGCCCCTTATATGGTTGATCCCTCTTAAGGTATTTCGCATGCATTTAATGTACTCTTAGGGGCCTTGTAATAATCTTCATACTACCTTACTTGTGCGTTGCCCTAACGGAATATTAAATAGACGACGGGTTCGTGTAATCCGTTCATGACCTAGGAAATACTTACACATATCATCACAAGTGTGACAAGGCAACAAGATTAAGAGAATCAATCTGATAAGTAGTGAATGATTAAGTAAATACATTTAATTATCATAAAAGTTATCACTAGTAGATTAGATATTAGTTTAATTATTAGTTAAACAAACCAACATCTCAAACCATAGATTTACCTGCTTTCATATAAATATAAAAATACAAAAATAATCTTTCCTCAAACCCTAGAATTGTGTTAGATCGTGATCAAGCCTTCCCAACCTATTCCCCTAGAGAACGATAACAACCCCCGAGTCTTGCCTATACTACTACTACAACGGTTAGGTACTCTGCCTAGGGAATTGTAAAACTTCTTGTAGAAGTCCCTTACGACAACCGCATCAAGTTTTTGGCGCATCTGCCGGGGAATAGTTAGGTTTTGATCATAGTTTAGCTTAGTTCTACTTACTTGAATCCTTTCAAGTAAGACTTTAAATTCCGCATATTAGCTTTCTCGTAGGCTATCTTTTCTTCGTGTTAATTGTTTCGTAACCCATTCTCGTCAACCACCATAGGAGACGAGAATCCCATACGTACTCTTGGAGACTACTTCAAACCTAGCTAGGAGTGCTACAAGAATATCATTGAGCTCCCCGTAGGGAACAACGTGGTACCTCTTCGATCTGACACCATCCGATTGGTGCAAAACGAATGCTCATTCCACGAACTTCAGTCCGAGGATCCAAATCAACACCTCAAGGATTTCTTAAAACTTGTGGAATCACTTGACCTTGACGGTGCAAACAGGGAAAGAACGCGCCTGCATTTATTTCAATTTTCTTTTTGTGATCAAGCTAGCAATTGGCTTGAACGTCTTCCAGCAGGTGCCATCACCACATGGAAGGATCTTACTACTCGTTTCCTTGCTTAATTCTTTCCACCGAGAAGGACCACAAAACTTTGCAATGATATCCTGATGTTCCAAAAACATCATGGAGAATCTCTATCAGAAGCATAGGCTCGTTTCAAGGACTTACTACAAAAAGTCCCTCATTATGGCATCGATCGTTGGCTTCAAATCCAAATTTTTTATGATCATGTCTCCTTTCATCTTAAGTGCGAGATTGACCGCGTCGCCGGCGGCAAACTCCGCAATAAGAACACCAACGAATATTGGGAAATCATTGAGAACCTCACCCTCTACGACCATGAGGGCTAGAATGACACGAAAGAATTCGTCAAACCGGTCAAGGCTATTTCTACACCTCAAGGCACCTCAAAAATACCTGACCGAATACTTCTTGAGCTCGAAGATCAGATTAACTTCTTACTAAAGGGGTCACGACCGGCGCCCACACCGAGCTCGACACACATCCCACAAGCTTATGTTGAAGCAGTCTATTCGAACTCTCATCCGCAGAATCAAAACGAACCACCAAAACTGAACCCCTTCGCCTTTCGTGAACGTACAGGTCCAAACCCTCAGCCACAAGCATTAGGAACCATTTTCGAGGCTCGAGTACGGGACTACATGGAAACACACACTGAACGAATGGAGAGATTTGAAAATGCCATTTTTAAGCAATGCGAGGAGATCAATGGTAGGATGACTAAAATGTTCGGGCTTCTTAAGGAACTTACAATCAGCAGGGCCCCTGAAAAAGTGCTAATTAGAGAAGAGGCTAAATTCCCCGTCACCAAGAACGTAAATTCTATCTCTCTAGCAAAAGGAGAGGAAGAATGGAATGACAAGACTGATGTGACAACCGACAACATTGAGAAGCCTACCGTAACAGAAACGGGAACACCAATAAAGGAGGTCAAAAAGGAGAATGAAGCTGAAAACGAACCAGTTAAAAAGGCTGGAAAAGAAGAAACGACTGAAGCGCCCAATTCTCAACCCGTGGAATATTACCTGAAACACAGTATCAATTAAAAACTAATAGAGGGGCTTGTCGATAATCATAGGTTCAATGACTCCCTATCAGGAGCCCGAGTTGGGAAAACAAAAGGAAAACCTATAACGTATCACCTAGGGGGGCTGTTTACGAAGCAATCCTCAGAAAAAAGATAACAAGGAAGGAGGACATCAGAGGAAACTTCGAAATACCTTGTAACATAGGAGGCCTAAAAGGCATAAACGCCCTACTAGACCAAGGATTCGACGTAAATGTTATGCCCTTCTCTACCTATATGAAACTGACCAACGAGAGGCCTGTTGTAATATACATTAGACTCTCACTAGCTAGCTACTCGTATATCTACCCTTTAGGAATAGCTGAGGACGTACTAGTTGAAGTTGCCGAGCATGTGTACCCCGTGGACTTTGTGATTCTAGACATTAAGGAAAATGAAAAGAGGCCTTTCATCTTAGGAACACCATTCCTGACAACGGCTAAAGCTGTAATTAAGTTCGATAAAGGCACCATAACTCTAAGATCTGGAAAGAGCAAGATTAGTTTTCATAGGATACATGAGTCCCTCTGTAAGATCGAGTGAGGAGTTAAGAATGACATAGAGCCTATAACCCCCACTATGAAATTCAACCAATGGAGGAGTAAGAATTTCAAAAGTAAGCATCCCGCTCTTGTTAAAGTAGAAGGTGGAATGAACGATGAAGGAGAAGTCACATAAGGACGTGTGACTTCGAGTCTAGCTACAAGACTCGTAAATAAAGAAAAACGCTTTTTGGGTGGCAACCCAATATTTACTTTTCTCGTGTATTAGGAGTGTCTTGTGTTTTAACTCTTTATTGCTTGTTTTATTATGTTTGAATTAGTTTGTAATCATGCTTTGTTTGTTTGTAATTTCGTCTTATTTGCAATCAAAGGTATTTTGCAACAAAATAAGTGTAGGGGAAATATCTGGTTTTTAGAACCAAATTTAAACATTTAAAATAAATTATTTAGATTAATTCGCGTCAGTTTCGAGTCATATGATTAAATTGTTAATTCTTAGGTTTTTATG
This sequence comes from Tanacetum coccineum, assembly GCA_026074375.1. Taxonomy (NCBI): domain Eukaryota; kingdom Viridiplantae; phylum Streptophyta; class Magnoliopsida; order Asterales; family Asteraceae; genus Tanacetum; species Tanacetum coccineum. The sequence goes on from BQNB010171685.1 coordinate 11,978, forward strand.
CAGCATTTTGTACAGGAAAATAACTTATAAGAATGAGTGCAGGAAATTTTTCATCAAAAACGAAAAATGAGTTTTCACAGAGTGTGGAGACGGCGTCACGACTTCCACGCGACGCCGTCACCACGACACTTGTGACGGGATCAGGATATTCCTGACGGCGTCAAACGCCCAGTTACATGAAAACTTGATTTTTTTGTACGGCGAGTTAGTAGTTAGTGATTCGAGCTTACAGTGACATCCAATTGGGCAGTATGCAAGCCTTGAATCTTTCTCCTTAGGGGATAAACCCCACTCTTGCTTCTATTTATTTCCGCCCCTGAAGGTTCATGGTGAGACTCGAACCTGAGACCTCTCCAAGAATACCTCCCCAAGGTTACCCTTGGTGGCCAACTAAAAATATAACTTGTACAACACTTAAGAAAGTTTAAATTCTTTTATAAACCTGTAAAACCATGAGTTTAACAATTCTCTCATCCTATCTTTACTGCTTTCGTATAGTCGAAACCCTAAATTCTTGTTGTATATGTATCTATCCAATGGATTTTATGCTTGGTGTAGTTGTCTTTGTCTTTGATTGCAGGTTATACTTGATAAGAAGAAGCTTGAAAGTTCTTAGGAAGTTTCATTGGACGACTCTTGGAGGATGATTTAACCAGTTATCGCATGTTTCTTCTCCATTATTGAGCAAACTAGGGGAGTACTAGTTTCTTTTACTTGTTTTCTTTTCCCTTTATTCGTTTTTACGGGTACTTCTATAGAACATTAGAGACAATGGTCAACTTAAGTGTGGGGGGGGAATAAGCCTTAGAAACTATTCTTTCATTTTCCATTTGCTTTGTCCTTAAAATGATGGGTAATTTATCGAAACATAGCATAAAAAGGTAATTTTAACCAAAATTTAAATTTTTTATGAAACATACCGACGAAAACCGAGTATTAATAGCGTCTCATGGATATGAATTTATATGACTAGCACAAAAAACCCTCAGAATTCCACCCAAAAAATGTGATGTTCGCCTTTAGATCTATAGGAATTCGGGTATCCATTATTGATACCCAAGATGATTCTACCTTTAGCAATTTCGAGTTAAGGTTCGAATGCAGACGTATGTGTCTATTCTGTCGTTATAGATGTGTATGTATGATCTTAGTCACGTTATCTGGAACATTGAGATCGGTTTGAAATCATATGAGTGTACCGATAGTATATTAAATTTTAGAACTTGTTTTTGTGATGCATCCCGAGACCGCATAGTGAGTATTAGGATTTGCTAAATGATAAGAGGCACTAGGATTAACCCATGTTTTAAACCTGTAATTGTTATGATGGTCACACCGATCATGTAACTATCCCACACCCTTGCCATGCACTCATTATTAGTGCAGGATACCCCTAGTACAACCCTCTGAGCCTATCCTTTTTCATGGTTCTTGTAATTTTCTGGTGGATTCCAGATTATTAATGAAGAGCATTGTCACCCTTAAACCAATCGTTACACCCAAATCGCCTTAGCCTACCTTTTATGTACTCTCATTATTGTGTTTAACCCAAGTTAATTAT
>BQNB010171688.1:0-13537 GCA_026074375.1 Tanacetum coccineum
TTCAAGATGGTAGAGTCACCATTCAACAAGTTTAAGGAAGACAAAATCAGAGTTATGCTGGTATAGTAAACAGAGGAATTGCTACTAATTCAAAGGGAAATTTTGCAGCTGGTAAATCAAGAGTTGTGACGTGTTATAACTGTCAAGGAAAAGGGCATATGGCGAGACAGTGTACTTAGCCAAAAAGGCCAAGGAATGCTGCATGGTTTAAGGAGAAATTGATGTTAGCCGGAGCTCGATAAGCGGGTCAGATATTTGATGAAGAGCAACTTGCATTTTTAGCAGACCCTGGTATATCAGAAACTCCAGTTGCTCAGTAGACAATCCCTCAGAATTCAGCTTTCCAGACTGACGACTTGGATGCATATGACTCGGATTGTGATGACTTATCCTCGGCTAAAGCGGTTCTGATATCAAACCTTTCAAGCTGTGATCCTGAAGTTCTCTCTGAGGTACCATATTTCGATTCTTATCTGAATGATATGATTAATCAGGATGTGCAAGAGATGCAGTATTTTGAACAAACACATGTTGATGATTTTCAAGATAATGAGATACATAGTGATAGTAATATCATTTCGTACTCTCAATATCTGCAGGAATAACAAGATGCGGTTATTCATGATACTAATCCTTCTGCACCTAATGATTTATTGGTGCTATCTTTGGTTGAACAAATGACTGATCATGTAGCTCATTTAGATAAGGAAAATCAAACAAATAAAATGGTAAATGAATCATTAACCGCTGAGCTTGAGAGATACAAGGAACGAGTTGCCATTTTCGAACAGAGAATTAATGTAGATTTGAATAAATAGGAAAAATTCTCAAATAGATGATTTAATTCAGGATAGAAATGCAAAGCTTGTGGCTTTTCAGCAGGAGATCGATACACTTAAAGAAACTCTTTCTAATAATGTCAAAGAAGAGGAGTCTTTATCAAAAACATTAACTGTTTTCAAAACATAATCTAAAGAAAAAGAGTCTAAATACCACAAGCAAATTGTTTTGGAAAAACAAAATAAAGAACTGGAGAATATTATTTGTATGATGTATCGATCTACGCGAGCAATGCATATGCTAACGAAACCACACGTTTTTTACAATGACACTCACAAACAAACTCTTGGTTATCAAAATCCGTTTCATCTTAAAAAAGCTCAGCGGATCCAACCAACATTATATGATGGTAGTGTTATTGCTAAAGAACATACTGTGATTGATGATGAAGAGACATTGATTTTGGAAGAAGAGAGTCGATCAAAGATGCTTGATAAACAAAATGATCCAATTTCAATAGAAAAGAAGATTAAGATTTCTCCAATTGACTATTCAAAATTGAATAAGATTAAAGAAGATTTTGGTAAATGTTTTGTCACTCAAAAAGAATTTTCTGCAGAACAATCCTTTGGGTTAAAACATTCGTCCGTTTCTGAAACACCCGTTACGTTACATACACCTGTTAGAATTGAAGCTCCTAGTGAACTTCCTAAGGTAAGTCTGGTAAATGAAAGTCTTAAAAAGCTAAAATATCAACTAGCCAATTTTGACAAAGTGGTAAAAAAGAGATTAACATCTGATGCTATTACTACAGGGTCTTGGGGTTTTGAACATACAAAAGAATGTTTTGTAACTCAAATAATTCCGTTTTTAAAAGTTTTAAAAGACACATTTAATGCGTTTGATAAAACTCTTCTAGATGAAATTACTGAAGTTCAAATTGTTTTTAACCAAATGGAGGCTGCTGTTGATCAGTGTTCTATACACAAGAATGTTTTTGAAATTCAAATCAAACAACTTAGGATTGATAATGATCAACTCTTGAACCAAATCATGTCTCAAGAAATTGTGCATATTGTTGCGAATTCTGTGGATATTCTTGATGTGAAAAAGTCATGTGTGAATGATTGCAGTAAGTGTCTGGAACTTGAGACTGAGCTTCTCAAAAAGAAAGATTTCATTGAAAAAGAGGCTTACGATAAACTTGTCAAAAGTTATTCAACTTTAGAAAAGCATTGCATTTCATTGGAACTAGCAACTCAACTTAATCAAGAGATTTTTCAAAGGGAAAATTCTGGTGAAAACCTAAATGCTCCCACATTTAATCAATTATTTGAAATAAATGAATTGAAAGCTCAGTCACAAGAGAAGGACACGGTCATAAGAAAGTTGAAGGATAGGATTAAATCTTTGAGTGGAAAAGATAGTGTGGAAAATGTAAAGAAAGACATTGATGAGATTGAAACAATCAACATTGAGCTGGAACATAGTGTGGCAAAATTACTTTCGAAAAATGAAAATTTGAGAAAAGAACGAGAGCATTTGAAATCAATTTACAAAGACCAATTTGACTCAATTAGAAAGACACGTGTTCAATCAAAAGAACATTGTGACTCTTTAATTGCTCAAATTAATGCAAAGTCTGTTGAAAATTCAGATTTAAATGCTCAACTTCAAGAAAAGGTTTTTGCTATTACAACATTGAAAAATGAATTAAGGAAACTTAAAGGGAAAAATGTTGTCAATACTGCGGTTTCAAAACCTAATGCCACTACTGCTCCAGGAATGTTCAAGCTTGACATAGAACCTATTTCTCCTAGGCTTAAGAATAATAGGGATGCTCATGAAGTTTACATTGAGAAGACTAAAGAATATACTAACACTCTTCGTGGATTTGTAGAAAGCGCTAGAACACAGAATCCTAGTGAACTTCTATTAGAATCTGCTTGCATGTTTATAAAACATGTTCAGGAATTGTTGGTCTATGTCTCTCAGACATGACCTAGTTCACCAAAACCTATTGGAAAGTTAGTTGTTGTCACACCGATGAACAAGGACAAAAGATTTAGATTTGCTAAACCTGTCACATCTTCAAGCAATATCCACAAGCAGACTGATTCTCTTAAAACCAAATATTCTAACAAGCCTTTGTTGACTTCTATAGGAGTAAAACCTACTACTCAAATATCATAAAATGTCAAGTCAATATCATATCCTTATTACAAAGTACATTATTCCTATAATGTACCATTCGCAATGTTATATCAAAACGGGCTTTAAACCGTTATCGTGCACCTCTAAACCCTAAACCTATGAAGGGTAAATATCTAAAGTATATGTACAAGCTACTAAAACTTATGTACAAGTAATGTAACATCTCATTTGAAATATAAAATCCCTCCAAATCAAAGTACAAGTCCTTAAAATCTCGATATACAAGTCATTAAGCATGATCTCTAAAATAGCCGTTTTACCTCCGTTTTCATTCTAATTTCTTCATCACAACTTGTGTACAACTACTATACTCAATATACAATGTGTAAATCCTAATTATTCCATTCATAAGCTTTCATACACATATTTACACTCAAAACCCTAATACAAAAGTCAGAAACCCTAACCCGAGCAAAATACTAAACCATGACCTATTTCTTCATTTTTATCCATCATAAACCTAAACCCACTCTCAAATAAGTTGTAATAACATAAATTACAACATTATCAATCACATTACATCATCATTTCACCATATTAACAACAATATACAAGAGATAAAACTAGAAAACCCTAATTGTGCCCTAATTATGACTTTTGACCCGTTTACTCATTTTCTACCTATTTTAACCTAAACCACCTATCAACTTTTGATTATAATCCTTAATATAAGTCTTAGGATCAGTAACCTATCATTCTTAATCAAATGTACATGAATTATAAGCTTGAAAAACCCTAAATAAGCCCTAATGAACCCGAAACCTAGTTTCTTTCATTTTGACCCATTTTAACTAATATTTTTGCAAACAAGAACCTCTATGAAAAGCACCTCACCTTCCTAAGCAGCTTACACACCTTCTACAACAAATATCTTCAATATAGCCGCAACATACACATGGTGTTTCCACCATGTTCTTGCTAGCTTCTAGTCTATACAACACATCATGTAGCCTCTCCTAATCATCCTCTAGACCTCCCACATGTACTCTCCTGGTCACATAACATACCTTAGTCTCCAAGCTCATTTCAACTATAAATAGGACCATAAACTCTTCATTTGAACTCAACCCCCACTTCCTCCTCTATAACCCATCATAGCAGCAATACTTTGCTCAATATGAATTCTAATAGATCCTAAGAAGTCCCAAGAATATAAGTGAAGCAAAAGAAATCAAGAAAAGAAGCCCGGGAGTCATTATTCTAGGCGTACGAAGCTAAAAGTCCTGATTTCGACCCGTTTCTAAGCTACAAGCTCAAACCCAGGTTCTGGATGTTCTACTTCTGCTCCTACACTCTTATAATGTTCATATGACCCTAAATAAACTCTTGTTAAAATTTCATAACTCAATTCATGCTCATTTTCCATTTTGATCCAAAACCGTACACCCGAAACTGTAATTTCATGTTTTTCTTTAATCTATAAATTAAACTTGTAAAATTTTGTTATAATCCATTCTAATAAGCTTAACTAATGTTATTATAAGTACTTTATTGATTATTGAAGGAATTTGAACTTAAAACCCGCGCGTTTTCGTTTTAAAACCCTAATTTGACCCATTTTGCTTCATAGCTTAACGAATCATTAAACTAAACTTTCGTTATGTTAAATCCTCATATTTTAGCTTATATTAACAAGCTATAACCTGTAAATATCATTTAGGAACTTGAATTAAGCTTGCATGGCATTTTGGACTTGTTTTACAAAAGTATTCCATGCAAGGGGTATATATCGTAACTTTCTAAAACTTATAACTAAAAGGACTGAAAATGTCATTTTGTCAAAGTTATAACTACAGGGGTCTATTATGTCACTTTTCAAAGTGCAAGGTTTACTTTGTATATCTTTAAAATTGAAGGACCAAAGTCGTAAAAGTGCAAACTCCAAGGGTAAATTCTGCCACTTTTCAAACTCAAGGGTCTAAAATGAAAAGTATAAAAAACACATTCAAAACATTACAAACATAACTTTAATTAACGCTTGAACGTGTCAATAACATTTCCAGAAATTGAATAAAATGCTTTAAACTGATTAGTTATAACTATATATCCTTCATCATCGATGTGCTTTCAAAAATCATATCCTGGATTCATATTATACCACAATACTGGGGAGCTTCATATTAAGGAGTTTCATCTGGTATAACATTCTGACTGAGTGTTGGGTTTACATTTCAATTGCCCTAGCTCCTCAACGATTTACTGAATGACTTCTGAATTATGATGGCCCGAACGGTTATGGATAAATTTTTATATCGAAAACCAACATCGATGTAAAATCTTACAAATTCAATCAAACTAAGACTTGACATATAATACCCAGGTTTGCCCGTGACGAAGCGTTACTTTCATTTCAATATACATTTATCTATCAATTCACTATAACCTGTTTCAGGTGAGTTCATAGCCTCAGCATTTCAATTCTTATTATAAACCCGCGAGGGGGAAACATGCTATAAACTAATGTAATTATTTCTGAATGCCTATTTCAATATACTATTTGCCTAAGTAACTGCTTGCCTCTAAGTCCCACATAATCATGAACCGTTTAATTACACATCCGTAGTAAGCCGATGTGTGAATAATCTATTTTGGTTTTTTGGACTCCCCGTTGGTTGTAACCCAATACGAGTAACCAATTACACATCAATAGATAACCACGCGGGTATTTTGGCAAAGGTACCCGCAAGGGGCAATAACGTATCACCGAATACCGGGTGTATAAAGTTTATAATGGCAATAATAATATGTATTTAATACAGGGTGTATATCAACGTAACCCGACTATTGCATTTGCATTCAAATTATATTGACTTGAAATCTATGCTTTCACTCAACCTTATGTGTTGACTATTAACATGTTTTATCTCAGTAACTAATGGCACTAGAGGCAAGACTTGAAGACGGAAAAACCGTTATCATTCAATTTTTTAGTTATTTTAAAGTTGGGACTCTCTTTATGTAAAAACACTGATGAAATAATGAATGGTAACTTATTTTAAAAAACACTCTTTTTTATTCTTTTTCTATGATTATGACTGGTTGTACTTTGAAGTAATACCAGATTAGCTTCCGCTGCTATATGTAAAATGGTGGAGTACAGATGTTCCACTTATATTGATCAATGATTGATCATTGATGATCTACCAGCTTCTAGGCCTGATATAATGTTGGAGTATGCGTTATGTAAGATTTCAAGTCACACTTTGTATGCAAAACAAACTTATATGTAAAAGCAAGTTAAAAGAAATTAAATCTTTAAACTAAAGTTTCACATCTTCATGCTGTGAAAAGAATCTTTAGATACTTGAAATGTCAACCTAAATTTGGCCTTTGGTATCCTAAGGACTCACCATTTGACTTGGAAGCTTAACCTGACAGTAAAACTATCTGGTGCAAGTTTTAGATAGAAATCCACAATATGGAGTTGTCAATTTCATATGAGAAATAGGAAGCAAAACTATAGTTGCCAACTCTACTACTAAAGAAGAATATGTAGCTGCATCTAGTTGTTTGACAGGGTGTTATGGATTTCAAAGCCAATGTTGGATTTAAGGAACAATTTCATGAATACTAAGATTTTCATTGACAATGAAAGCACCATCTGCATTGTTAAAAATCCAGTGTTTCACTCAAAGACTAAGCACATTGAGATTAGACGTCACTTCATCGGGGATTTATATGAGAAGAGATTAATTTAAGTGATCAAGATTCACACTGATCACAATATTGCTGATTTACTCATAAAGGCATATAATGTTAGTAGATTTCAATATCCTGAGTAGGCAATATTGAATGCTAACCTTTGAAGTAATATTAAGGTGAGATAATGTGAGTAACTATAGAAGCTGATTATACATAAAGGATGCTTGTAATGAAATGGAAATGCTACATAACAACAAGCAAAAGTGGGTAAAGGGTCAGGAAATCCCACTGAACCCCAACACACATCCACAACTGCTTCACTATCTAATCTTGAACCAATCACTGTTCCATTATTATCTTAACCTAAAAAGACTCAAAAACATAGGAAAGCCAAAAGGCCCACTGAGATATCTCAGTCTAGTGGACCTATTCCCCTTGTAGCAGATGAGACTGACAATTAAGGATGGTGAAAGACAGAATGAAAAGGGCTGTCACTATTGCTTCTAGCTTAGAAGCAGAGCAGGACAGTGGTAACATAAATAAGACCCAATCCATGGTAACACTTAATGAGTCTTTTCCCTAGGGAACTGATTCAGGTAGTGGTCCCAGGTGTCAAGATACCATATTAGGGGGGGTGCATAAGCTTAAATTATGTTTGAGGCTGCATCTAGTAGATGGGAAACACTGGATGAGGAAATACAAATACAAGCCCTAGTAGATATAAACTGTCAATGAGGAAATACAAATACAAGCCCTAGTATTATTGGGAAGGAAGGTGAATCGTCACAGAAACATGTATAAGACTAGATCTCACGCTAAAAGATGCTAAAGGAACAGATTGTCTACCCACTGCTACTATTTTTGCAGAACTAGAAAGAATGGGGTATGAAAAACTTTCACAGAAGCTTACTTTTTATAAAGAATTCTTTTCTCCTCAGTGGAAGTTTTTAATTCATACAATTCTACAATGCCTTAGTGCTAAGACAACTGCCTGAAATGAATTCAGTAGTACTATGGCCTCTGCTATCATCTGTCTTGCCACAAATCAAATATTTAACTTTTCCAAGTACATTTTTGACAATATGGTAAAGAACTTGGAAGGTGGGGTTAAATTTCTAATGTATCCAAGGTTTGTGCAAGTGTTCCTGGATAAACAAGTTGAAGATATGTCCAAACATAAAGAGATCTATGTTACCCCCTCCCATACCAAGAAGATTTTTGCTAACATGAAGAGGGAAGGAAAGGGATTTTCTGGTAGGATCACACCTTTATTTCAAACTATGATGGTTCAAGCTCCTGAAGAAGTGGGTGAAGGGTCAGCAGTTCCTACTGATTCCCATCACACTACTACTCAACCATCTACATCAAGACCCCAAAAGAAACAGTCAAGAAGGAAACAGAGGAAGGACAGTGGTCCTACAGAGCCTATCACTGATGAGGCTACCAATGAGGAGCATGTGTCTACCCCTTCCTATGATCCATCTCAAAGTGGTGAGGATAGAATGCAACTTAATGAATTGATGGACCTTTGTGGCAAACTGTCTGATAGGATTCTTGCCCTGGAAAATACAAATACTTATCAAGCTGCAGAGATTGCCACATTGAAGGAGAGAGTTAAGAAGATGGAGAAGAAAAGGAGGTCCAGAACTTACAAGCCTAGAAGACTGTACAAGGTTGGTTTGTCAAGAAGAATTGAATCCTCTGATGATGCTAGTTTGGGTTCTCAGGAGGATACATCCAAACAGGGGAGGAAAATAGCTGATCTTGATGCTGATACATAGGTGACATTGATTGATGAGACTCAAGGGAGAAATGATGAAGACTTGATGTTTGATAATGGTGTTCTTTATGGTGATGAGGTGTTTCAAGAGCCTATAGTTAATACTGATACAACTACAAAAAGTTCAATTCCAGTTAGTGCTGCTGATCCAGTTACTACTGCTGGTGAAGTAGTTACTACTGCCAGTGTTGAAATTCTAAAAGAATTGACTCTTGCTCAAACTTTGATAGAGATTAAAAGTGCAAAACCTAAGGCTGTTACAACTGCTGCTACAACAGTTACACTTGCCAGCTCAAGACCAAAGGGAATTGTCTTTCATGATCAGGAGAAGCAGGCATTTGCATCTACACCAATAGTTTCTCCTTCACAACTTCCACAGGCTAAAGACAAAGGTAAGGCAAAACTGGGTGAGCCTGAAAAACCTTTGAAGCTCAACTACAAGCTAATTGGGAAGAGAAGATAGCTTTCAAAGATAAAAGAAGAAAAGCCCAACATAGCTTTAATTTAATCATAGGATAACACATAAGCTATGATGGATGCTGACTTTCAATTGGCTCAATAAATGCAAACAGAAGAACAAGAACAGTTAAGTATTGAAGAAAAGTCAAAGTTGTTTGTGGAACTCTTGGAGAAGAGAAACAAACACTTTGCAGCATTAAGAGCTCAAGAGAAAAGGAACAAGCCACCAACTAAGGCACAAAAGAGAAATACAATGTCTACCTATTTGAAAAACATGGCTGGATACAAACACAATCAGCTGAAGAGAAAAAGTTATGATGAGAAAAAAAAAAAAAATCCAGGAGATGTTTGATAAAGAGATGAAAAGGGTAAACACTTTTGTAGACATGGATACAGAGTTGGTGAAAGGCAGTAAGACAAAAGCAGAAGGAAGTTTTAAAAGAGCTGGAGAAGAACTTAAATCTGATAATTCAAAGAAGCAGAGGATAGATAAACATATAGAAGCTAAAAGAGATGATGATCAAGAGGAGGCAGAGATAAAAAACATATGGAGATAGTTCAATATGACGAGGTAGCAATTGATGCTATACCTCTAGCCACAAAGCCTCCAGTCATAGTTAAATGGAAAATCATCAAAGAAGGAAAGATGGGATACTTTCAATTGATAAGAGCTGATGGAAGTTCAAAAAGGTATTCATCTATGATTCAGATGCTTTAAAATATTGACAGGGAAGACTTAGAAACACTCTGGAAGTTGGTTAACGCTAAACATGGGAATATAAGGCCACAGGAGGCATATGAAAGAGTGTTATGGGGAGATCTAAAAGTAATGTTTAAGCCTAATATAGAAAGTGAAGTATGGAGGAGTCTAGAAGGACACAATGTGATAGTATGGAAGCTATTTTCTTCAAGTGGAGTGCACTTTGTATGATTTTAAGATTTGCATATCTTTATGCTGGTAGAAAAGAAATATCCACTTACACCTGCTACAATCACTGGCATGCTTAACAACAAGCTTCAAGTAGATTAATGAAATGAAAACCAACGGGCATTTGGTCCAATGGTATGGAGGTTTTACCCTCCTAGGCAAGGTCTCATGTTCGAGTCTTGTCTAGGGCGATTGGGGTTTTCCATCCCGCGTAAGTAAAGGAAAGTGGTGTCTCATTGCCTTCAGGGCTGATCACCAACCTGGTAGTGTATAAGCTCGCTACGCCTTCTGGGCTAGGGGCCATGTAGCCACAAATTGCCGTTCCAAAAAAAAGATTAATGGAATGAAATAAGTTATCAACTTCTAAAGATTTTGGTAAAACAACAAAAGAATCTAGAAGTGTTTGAATGCATCCTCCTGGTGATAGTGAAAGACTTTTAAGGAAACATGAAGATTCAGAAGATGAACATCAAGTTTAGGGGATGATTGTTGGGATTAAAAGACTCTGGAGTTAATATTGCTAAGTTAAGTTACCGGCCCCCTGTCAAGCATAACTAGGATGTTAGTAATCCATGCAAAGTATTAAGTATTAGAGTTATTACTGCTATAGTATATTACTTACTGCTAATAGGAAAGTTAAGACATGCTCAGAGACATAGAAAAATCCTACTAACTAGTTAATACAACTTGTAAAAAGTTACTACTCTTAGTGTAACGATAAGTACTGCTAGTAAATGTTAGTTACTGCTATGTGTAACTTAGTACAGCCAAGTAGAAAAGGAGAAGAAAAGAATAAAGAAAATATCTAAGTAGTTACTAACTGCTTGTACACATTTAGTTGCTGCTGTACAAAAAGTAATTGCTGCTGAATGACAGTTAAACTGCTGAAAGCATTACAACTGCTAGAAGAGTATTCTACTGTTAAAGGATAAAGATGATGATTGCTTATCAAGATTACTACGAGATAAGTAAGATAAATTTTGGTAAAACATATGTATAGAGTATTTGTTTATAAGATTCATGATAATTTAGAATATATTTTAAGCATGTAGACTCCTTGGTGTATAAAAGAGGTCCCAAGGGCATGTTGTTTTGATATAAATATATACTATATATATATTGTATAAATGTTGTAAAAGGTTTTGTATCATTGTTGTGTGGTGATTGATAAGTTTGACTCGATGGACTTAGGTCAAAGTACAATATATATATATATATATAGTTATGATCAAATAAGAAGTTTTCTCAAAATAAGAAGGATAAGAAGTAACTATAACCGCATATCCGAGATGCACCGACTTAAATTAGATGCATCTCTATAATCTTAGATGCATTATAATACATGTGTTTTTTAGCTTTTAATTAGATGCATATACGTATTTTAGATGCATTTCATGATTTCTCTTATTTTTTGGTCATCTACATGTGTCAAAATCATGAAAATCAATTTGCACCATCTACACATCAAATTAACTTTCGAAACTCTATATGGTGCATCTAGATGAATAGAAATGCATCTAATGAAAGTCGTTGCATCTCAAATGTGTTGTTTTAGTCACTTCTTACCACTTCTTATTTTAATTTACTTGTCACTGTATCCCTTCTCTATATATATATATTTATTATAACCGGAGGTATTTGACCATTTTATGTCACATCATAACGCCATGTCATCAGTTTTTTTGTAAATTTCGTTTTTTTTAACGTTTTATTTGTCATCATTTTTTTTAATTTTTTTTTTTTAATTTAACTTAAGGCATGATACCTAATATCAGAAAAACATTATCTGCATCAAACCCTAATGGATTACAAACTGTATCTTAAAAAAAAGGGTACGTTAAACCATGTATATGGATCCTAACTCATTTCATATATTTTAACTATTCAGTTTCTCGTTATAGAAATTAGTTCAGATATACAAAACGTAATCAAGAATCATCTTGAAAGTAAATAACATAAGTTATTTATTTATAATAGTAGTATAATAGTTATGTATCTTTACATACTATTCCGAAAGATGTAGCAGCACGGAGGACTTTCTTGGATGGCAAAAGAAAAGTAGTTATAGTTAAGGTCTTTGACCTCATTCTCTATAACCGTAGCTCTTGATACCAATCTATAACACCCCCATTTTATCAAATATAGAAGCGGAAGCTAATCTAGGGTATTATTTCAAGGTACAATAGTCATAATCATAGAAAACGAATCGAAAAGAGATGTTTTTGGAAAATGAAGTTATCATTCATTTATTCATCAGAGTTTTTACAAAAGTGAGGTCCCAAAATATAGTAACAAAAGTTTTGAATGATAACAGTTTAGCCATCTTCATGTTTAATCCACTCCGTGCCATATGCTGCTCAATTACATGAGATAAACATGCTAAAAAGTCAACACAATGGTTGAGTGAAATTCATAGGTTTAAGTAAAGTAGTTTGAATGCAATAGTGGGTTACGTTGTTATACACCCAAAGTTTGTAATAATTGCATGCATGTACAATTATTATAGAAATCATTATCATTGCTAAGCTCATGACACCGAAGCCTTGGGATAATAAATAATCACAAGTAATTGCCCCAACGGGTGGTTTTGCCAAACACCCGCATAGTTATTCAAATGATGTGCTATTGGTTACCGACACTATAGGTACACCAACGGGGAAGTCCAATCCCAAATAGATCTATTCACAACATTCGCGCTTACCCCGACGAGTAATTAACGGTTCATGATAATGGGGACTTAATGGCAAAAGTAGGTACTTAAGCAATAATGCATCAGGATAGCATACAGAAAATACTTGCATTCATGTTTATAGCATGTATCCCCCTCGCGGGTTTATAAATCATTTGAAAGATTGAAATGCGAGGCTATGAACTCACCTTAATAGTATAGGGAAATCTGATTGATGGCAAAGGTATATGAAATGAAAGTAACGGCTTCGTCACACAACCTGGGTAATATGTCAAGTCTTAGTTTGATTGGATATGACTTATATCAAAATGAAATGTCATCTTTGATTGAATTATTATGGAATTATCGTATCACTGTTCGGGCCATCATAATTCAGAGGTCATGTAGTAAACGTTTGAGGAGCCAGGACACTTTAAATCGTAAATCCAGCAAACTCGTCAAAACGTATACCCAAATGAAACCCCTCACATGAGATTTTAAGTTTCTTTAAAAACTAGATATGTCTTTATAATTTAATATAATATAATAATTTATAAGTTTGCAAAATTGGCAAAATATACCCTTGGATTATAAACTTTTACAAGTTTAGTCCTTTATATATAAAGTATATACATATCAAACCTTTAACTTTGAAACTTGGCAAAACAAGTCCTTATAGTTATAACTTTAAGAAAATGACATTTTCAGCCCTTGTAGTTATTAATTTCAGAAAGTTACAATATATACCCCTATGCATGGAAACTTTCTCAAAACAAGTCCAAAATGCCATGCAAGCATATTTTAAGATTCCAAATGGTATTTGCAGGTTATGGATTATTAATATAAGCTAAAATAAGATGCTTTAACGTATCGAAAGTTCAAAATAACGACTTGATAAGCTAGAAATCAAAACGGGTCAAATTAGGGTTTTAAAATAAAAACACGCGAGTTTTAAGCTTCAAGCTTTTAAGACATAATGAAATACTTATTGTAACATTCCGTATTTTCAGGTCATTTACAATACTATTTAATTTCACTATTTATTTTTTTTCTCGTACGCGTTCGC
>BQNB010171690.1:0-13537 GCA_026074375.1 Tanacetum coccineum
TTTTGGTGTAAGGATATATTTTAACCATATGTGATGCTTTTCAAAAGGTTTGAGAGGATTTAGAGAGTCATTGAGAAGAGTTAATGATGGTACTGAAGCACTCTTGTTACCTACATTGTTCATTCTTTAACTGGACAACGTTAGTACCGACAGTACAAAGTTAGTACCGCTGGGCAAAGTTTATACCACTATAGAGACGTTGAAGAAAAATACCGCCAAGGGTACAAAGTGTAAATTGAAACGGTTTCCTTAAAATTAGGTCTCCTAAACCTATATAAACCCATCTCAATTGCATAGTTCCTTACGCAATCTCTCTCAAATACATTCGTATAAACAAGCCCTAATATCTCTCTTAACGACGATCACTCTTTCGACTACAATGGTTGTTCTTGATTCATGTCCTAAGCATAATATGGTTGCGTATTTAGAGAAGACTGAAGGGAATGCAGAGTTTCACGAGATCATTGATTTTCTTACGCGCAGTTCCATTCATCATGCTCTCATTGTAAGTCCTGTTGTTTCTACTCCATTTGTTGAACAGTTTTGGACGTCTGCTAAGTCCAAAATAATCAACAATGTTAACATTTCATAAGGCTTTGTTTTTACCCCAATAGAGGTTTTTATTTCATACAATAAATCATTGTCTTAGTTCAAAAAGCACCTATTGGGATCAAATTCCTACTAATATTACCACTGTTGTCATCTGCTTAACATCTAATCAGAAGTATAATTTTTCTAAATTAATTTTTGATGGTATGCTTAGACATTTAGATGCTAAGAAGAAGTTTGTAATGTACCCACGTTTTATTTCTATCTTTTTAGATAAACAACTAGCTAATGTGTCTGTACCTTTAGATCATTTTCCTGTAAATACTTTAACTAGTAAAGTCTTTTCTTTCATGGTTAAGAAGGGTAAACATTTCTCAGGGAAAGTCACCCCTTTGTTTGCTACTATGTTGGTACAACCAACTCAGGATGAGGGTGCTTCTTCAGAAAGACCATCTGAAGCACAACCTACACCCTCCCCTGCTCCCACTAGTGAAGTACCTCATGAGCCACAGACTGACTCATCTCCTGCTCAAACTAGTGAGGTACCTATTGAGCACCAGCCTAACCTATCCCCAAGACCTTCACCCACTACTACTATTCCTGATTCTATCCCAGAAACTTCTGGTGGGAATCTTGGAGGTCATTCATCCAGTGATAAATCCCTTTCAGGGAATGAGGGTGACATGACTCTCCAAAGTGTCTATGATCTTTGTCTCTCTTTATGTGCACAGGTTTCAGATCAAGCCAAGGAAATACAACACTTGAAGGCTCAGATCACAAAGCTCAAGAAGCAAGCTAAACCTGTCATCAAACATCATAGAGCATGGCTGAAAAGTGTCTCATTGAAGCAAAGATTCCCAAGAAAGAGCTTCTCAAAGAAACATAGGGTGCACAAAGAGTCTGTATCCAAACAAGGGAGGAAGTTTGCTAAAGGTGAATCATCAGTTCAAAGAGATCCTCTATTTGATGAGATTCCTGAAGATACAGTTGATCATATGGAAACAGAGAATGCTCAGGATGTGGGGAGGACAAGAGAAATGGTGGATGAAGACAAGGAGATTGATGAGAATATACTTAGTACTGAAGATGTACTTAGTACTGACAAGGAGGCAGTTAGTACTGACAAGGAGAAAGTTAGTACTGACAGACCAATAGTTAGTACTGACGGATCCAAAGTTAGTACTGACAGGCAAATTGAAGGTACTGAAGATCATACTAAAGAAGGAAGTGCTACTCAAGCCACTCAAACACCTACTTCTACAATATTTGGAGATGATGAAACAATAGCTAAGGTTCTTCTCAACATGAGTCAAGCCAAAGCAGTTTCTAGAGAAAAGGAGAAAGGTGTAGAGTTGAAGGATATTGAAGAAACTGATAGACCTAGGCCTACCTCTACAAGATCACTTCTGACATTAAAGCCTCTTCCAAAGATTGATCCAAAAGACAAAGGAAAGAAGAAAATTAAAGAGGAGGATGAATCTAAAAGTAAATCTGATGGTATTCCTGAAGCTGAGAAGAAGTTTAAACAGCTTGAAAGTGATGAAGAGATGGCTAGGAAAATACAAGAAGAGTGGGAAGGTGAAGAAGAAAGAAACAGAATAGCTAAAGAAAAAGCTACCAATGAAGCTCTCATAAGAAATTTTGATGATATAAAGGCAAGGATTGAGGCAGATAGACTTCTTGCTGAGAAGCTTCAAGAACAAGAAAGAGAGCAATTTACAATAGAAGAAAGAGCAAAGTTCCTTCATGACACAATTGCTGCTCAAAGAAAATTCCTTGCTCAACAGAGATCAGAAGCCATCAGGAATAGACCACCAACCAAGAATCAACTGAGAAATCAAATGATGACCTACTTGAAGCATGTAGGAAACTTCAAGCATGCTGAATTGAAAATCAAGAAGTTTGAGGAAGTACAAGCTTTGTATGAGAAGATTAAGAGGTCAGATGAAGATTTTATCTCTATTGGGTCTGCTGAAGATGAAAGATTGATCAAAAGGATGAATGAGAAAGGAGTTGATTCCTCTAAAAGTGAAGTACTCAAGGAGGAAAGTAAAGAAGAAGTTCAGAAGGAGAGTAAAGAAGAAGAGAGTACCAGAAAGAGAAAACTTGGTACTAGGAAAAAGATGAAGTCAAGAAAAAGAAGATATATTCAAAACACTTCTGAAGATGATAGTGACAAAGAAAATGATGAGCTGAGATTACATCTAACAATAGCTCCAGATGAAGAAAAGGAAGTGGATTATGAAATACTTGACAGAAAATATCCTATCAAAGAATGGAAGACAGAGTGTCTTGGAACTAAACCACAGACTGATCAAGCTGAACACTTTGAAGAGATTAATCAAAATGTGGTGATAAGAAGTAATGGACAAAAGAGATACTTTAGTACTTTGATGAGAGTATTGTCCATATTTGATAGAGAGGATTTGAATGCTGTGTATCAACTGGTAATGGACAAATTTCAAGATGAGATACCTGAAGGTTTTGACAGAGTACTTTGGGGAGATTTGATGGTTATGTTCAACCCAGATGATGAAAATGAGTTTTGGAATTCACAGCTAGATTGGACTATAGTGAGTTGGAAGTTGCATAGTTCTTCAGGAGTACATACCTTAGTGACTGAAACAGGGTTAGTCATTCATATGCTGGTAGAAAAGAAGTATCCTTTGAGAAAGGAAGTACTGATGAGAATGCTGAAATTGAAGTTAGAGTCTGAAGAAGACAGTACTATGGCATTAGAGTTGATCAGGTTTATCAAGAAGATACTTGCAGAGTTAGAACCTAAAGAATAAGATTGATGGGATTGAGAAGGGTTTGAGTGTTGGCTAACCACCACACAACAAATGGTCATCAGTTCACCATGCTTAACAGGCATAAGAACTGGCTAGTCCACAAGCAAACGGCTTGTGGTAAAGACTTCTCAAATCCGTTTATGGTTGACAATTTACCAAAAATTGTAGGGTTCTCAACTCACCTTGCTTCATGGTTAAGAGTTGGCTAGTCCATGATCAAACAGTTCATGGTAAAGACTAATCAAATCTGTTGATAGCTGATAGTTTGCTAAAAACTATATGGTTTATCAATGCACCATGTTATGGCAATGAAGCATTGGCTAGTCCAAAAGCAAACGGTATTTGGTAAAGACAAATCAATTCCACAGTTTACCAAAAACTGTATGGTAATTAACTCACCATGTTTTTAAAATGAAGAGTTAACTATCCCAGAGCAAACGGCTACTGGTAAAGGAACATCAAATCCGTTAATGGCTGGTAGTTTGCCAAAAACTACAAAGCCAACTTAGTTGGATTGTTGCTGAAAAGATGTTGTTGTGTTGCTGAGAAGACAAAGTTGCTGCTGAAGAAGGATAGAGTTTAAAAGATCAAGAAATGATAAGAGTGTTTGGATACATCCTCTAAGAGCTTAAAGAAGATAAAGTTGAAGAAACATGAAGTTAAAAGAGTTCAACATTCATGTTTAAGGGAGGATTTTTTTATTTATTTATCTGGTATTGAACTTTTGTTCATTAGATCTCTAGTTCATAAAAGTTATAGTTAGTACTGACAGTACAAAGTGTTAAGTACTGATCAGTTAGTTAGTACCGTTAATAGAAAATAGTTAGTACCGTTTAAGAGATATGTATGAGATATCTTATGAAAAGATAAGTATGCGTTTTGTAAGCCTGTTAGGGTTTATCCTTAGTCTATAAAAGGATCCCTCTTGGCATAGTTAAAGATACGACCTCAAGATATCTTATAGCAAAATCATATCTAATTAGTTAGTAATCTGTAATCATTCAAAGCAGATTAATAGAAGTTATTATTTATTCATTGTTTTTCTTAGTACTTGTGTTAAGATTCCGCATTAACACATAGTATTCATAATCAGTGTTTCTACATAGTCAGTTGTATTTATACATTTTGGCTATCATCCTTAATAGGCTGCAGAGATCTATTCCTAAGAGGGACTCACAATATACCCTAAGGCTCTTTAAGACATGAATGGACCAATCTTATTTGCACCATATACTCTTAGGCTCTTTAAGGCACAAAACAAGACAAAAATTAAGCAACATTATTATACCTCAGTCCTTTAGAAGGCTACAACATCGGCCACGCCTCCGACAAGATGTAGCAAACATATTTCGACTTCGGTAACTTCCTCAACCTTTTAGAAGGCTGCAACATCGGTTGTGAGCCGGCAAGATACATCAAACTTTTATCAATCTCGGATTATTATTGAATTCTACTTATCCCATATACCCTAAGGCTCTTTAAGGAATAAGCAAAATATTTCTTTATATGATACATATAATATGCCAAATTAAGTATTCCTGATGTGTACTCATCCTAATCACAAAGGAACTTAAAGAAAACTATCTATTAGCACTTATTAACCAAAAAAACCCATACAACTCTATTTATTAACACTTATAATGGTGTTAAACTAAGCTAATGGCGAAAAAGCCACAATTAATACATATAGCTGAAAGAAAACCACCTATACTACGTTTAATGTCATGACTTATAAATAACCTACCATTTCTTATTCTTCGCAATTTAAAAATTTCTAGGAAATAAAATCGCGCACACTTCAGCCTATAATAAAATCCAACCGGCATATTTAAAATCTTCCCTTGAGATAACACAGAGTCTTCATTACTAATGAGTTCAAGACTAGTATATTTTAAGTCTACATGAGACTAGCACACACTATCATCAATAAATTGTTAAGGAGAAAGCTAGACTCTACACTACGATCGGTCTAAAAAATTACGTCTTATTTCTATTACCAACTGGAAAAACCTACATTTGAGTCTTAACATCTTTTTATTAAATTAATATAGTATATATATATATATATATATATATATATATATATATATATATATATATATATATATATATATATATATATATATATATTGTTTATTTTAAATGAAGTAAGAACTTAAAAATTTAAAATTATTGCTATTTTGGGAAAACGGGTACGTGAGAACAAAACAATAACAATCAACATCAAATCGATAGAATTCCCTCGCCAAACAAAAACGAAACAATGGGGTCCTCCAATATTTAGAAGTCGGTCTCTACGACAACTACGCCCGTTTATGAAGTAACAAAGATAAACGTTAATCGATAATGATGAAAGGATATCGGATCTCCCCAAACTAATTTCACACAAAGGATGAGAAGCTCGAGTAGAACGGGACAAATCAATCAGACACGAGAGGCTTCAAAGAATTTGTTGGGTCGATCCTACAAAAATCATAACAAACAAGCAACAAACATCGAGAAATCAGAAAGAGAACAAGCCTCTCTCAACACAACACAACACATTAGATAAGAAAATAGAAAGAAAATAGAAAAGATAAGCATGGGGTAAACTCCTATAAAGCGGCTTGTTTTTGTTCACTGAGTCGCAAGCTTGACTCGATCCCTGAATTTAGTTGTCCTTAGGGAAAGTCTGGAGATCCGAGATAACCAACGGTGGTGTATCCCCTCCATATAGTGGCATACGAACGGTTGTGCAATTGACTTTGAAATTCGAACCATCGGCATGATACAATCTTGCATGCATAAGTATAAATTCGATGATTGAGAAAGGTTCCTACCATCAGGATTTGAGCTTTCGCCGAGAAAATCTGTTAAGTCTGGAGTTAAAAAGACAAGACTTGATCACCAACATTGAAGATTCGGTTTCTTTATCTTGGAAATCGTGTAGTTTCTTTGTCTCTCCTTGTAGATTAAGCGAATTCCGAAAAGCTTGATCACGAAGCTCGCTAAGTTCATTGAGTTGGAGCTTTCGATGATCACCCGCGGTCTTTAAATCGAAGTTGGCATGCTTAAGAGCCCAATATGCCTTGTGTTCTAGTTCAACTGGTAAGTGACACGCTTTTCCATAGACTAACTTGTACGGAGTGCATCCAATTGGAGTCTTGTAAGCGGTCCTAAAAGCCCATAATGCATCATCTAGTTTGTCGGACCATGAGGCACGGTTTTCTCCGACCGTCCTCTCCAAAATTCTTTTGAGACCTCGATTCGTGACTTCAACTTGACCACTCGTTTGAGGGTGGTAAGGAGTCGAAAGACGATGGGTGACACCATATTTTGACATGACTCTTGCAAACTTATCATTACAAAAATGGGTCCCTCGATCGCTTATAATTGCTCTAGGAGCACCGAATCGGGAGAAAAGGGATTTTAAGAACTTAACAACTACTCTAGCATCGTTGGTGGGGAGCGCCTTGGCTTCAACCCATTTGGAAAGATAATCGACGGCTACCAGAATATATTTGTTTCCTCTAGACGAAAAATATCTCTTTCTTTGATGTGCAGGTATATCCACATAACGCTTTAAAGAATAAAGGAATAGTTGATAGTGGATGTTCCAGGCACATGACTAGGAACAAGGCCTACCTTGCTGAATTTCAAAACTTTAATGGTGGCCCTGTTGCTTTTATGAGTAGTAAAGGTCAACAAAGAAGCTACACCAAAGCAGGTCAGAAGTTATTATTGAGCAAGGATTCTGTAAAAAGAGATGAAAACTGGCTCCAAAGACTGCTATGTACTGCCAATATGGCCTTCTTATTCTTCAAAAATCACTCCTGTAGTATAAACAGATGAAAAGAGAGATGGTCCAAGAAAGGAAGAACAAGTCTTTATGAATGAACTTGAAAGACTTAAGAGGCAAGAAAAGGAAGCTAATGAGGAAGCTGAAGCTCTCAGGAAGCAGTTTGAACAAGAAACTGAGCACTTAGTTATACAAGAAGGAGCTGCTAGAACTAGCGGTACTAACATTTTTAGTACTGTTAGCACACCAGCTAAAGCTAGCAGTACTAACCTAGTTTCATACTGTTAGCATACCAGTATATACTGTGCCAGTCCTCAATGAGGGACTATCACATTTACTAGTCCAAACATCCTTGAAGAAGATGATTCAAGGAAAATACCACCACAAGAGGATAAGCAATCAAAATTCTACTGAATGGCATTTTTACTACTATCATCCTATGATGATGAGAGGTGCAGTGTCTGACTATCACAAACTTGGGAAACTATGTGTGAATGAGTTAGTCCATTCCTACAACAAGGAATTCACCCCTCTCATATCTACATCGCTTATATAGGAGATCCAACCTCAGCAGTTCAAACAAGAAGCAAATTGCATCACAGTTCTGGAGCCCATGCCTATTGTTCGCTATTTCAATCAAAGAGAAATAATCATAGGACTTCCAGCATTGTTTATATGCTTGTTTTCCTGACTCAACAGATAAACCCAAGAAGAATTCAGAAGGCACTCGAAGGATAAAAGATTGGGTTGAAGTTATGCAAGAATAATTGCCTGGCATTTTTAAGATACAGAAGGTTTGGGTATTAGTAGATTTGCCTTAGTAGGAAGAAGGTTAAAGTTACAAAGTGAGGTTTATCGAAATACGAAGGATGAAATAGGATGATGTTTGTCAAAAATAAAGCAAGGATAGTTGCCCTCAGTTGAACATAGTGGTTACGGATGCAGGGATAGACTAAGATGAGGTTTTTTAGCTCTGTTGCCATCTTTCGGCCATACGGATCTTTTTGGCCTTTGCCTCATACATGGGTTTTATAGTCTATCAAATGGATGTGAAAAGTGCCTTACTATATGACAAAATAGATGAGGAGGTATATGTGTCTCAACCACCAGGTTTTCTAGATCCTAAGTATCCTTAGAAAGTCTACATAAGTGTAAAATCTCTATTATGGGTTACATCAAGCTCCCAGAGCCTGATATGCTACTTTATCCACTTTCTTGTTAAAGAATGGATACATAAGAGGAACCATTGACAAAACTCTCTTCCTAAAGAAGGACACAACATGAAACCATACTATTCAAGTCTCTGTGGATAAATCATCTTTGGGTCTACAAAGAAATCTGGTGTTGATGAGTTTGAGGCATTTAATGAAGAGTCGGATTTTTTTCAAATGAGTTTCAAATGGGAAGAGCTCACTTTCTTTCTGGATTAACAAGTCAAACAAAAACCGAGATGGTAACTTATTAGTCAACATAAGTAAGTTGCAAAAATCTCTGAAGAAGTTGACTTGCAAATGTTTAAGACTGCTAGACACCAATGAGACTCAGAAGCTTTTAGTCAAGGATGAGTAGGCCAGTGAGGATTGTGGATGTCCAACTCTATAGGTCCATGATTGGCTCCTTAAGTGTACTTGAGCTGCTTAACAGGCCCTGATATTATATGATTATGCAGTCTGTGGCTTGTTCTGCTTTGTTTTTACCCCAATTGAGGTTTTTATTTCATACAATCAATCATTGTCTTAGTTCAAAAAGTAACTTTTAGGATCAAATTCTTACTAACATTGCCACTGTTGTCATTTGTTTAACATCTAATCAGAAGTATAATTTTTCTAAGTTAATTTTTGATGGTATGCTTAGACATTTAGATGCTAAGAAGAAGTTTGTAATGTACCCACGTTTTATTTCTATCTTTTTAGGTAAACAACTAGTTGATGTGTCTGTACCTTTAGATCATTTTCCTGTAAATACTTTAACTAGTAAAGTCTTTTCTTTCATGGTTAAGAAGGGTAAGCATTTCTCAGGGAAAGTAACCCCTTTGTTTGCTACTATGTTGGTACAACCAACTCAGGATGAGGGTGCTTCTTCAGAAAGACCATCTGAAGCACTACCTACACCCTCCCCTGCTCCCACTAGTGAAGTACCTTATGAGCCACAAACTGACTCATCCCCTGCTCAAACTAGTGAGGTACCTATTGAGCATCAGCCTGACCCATCCCCAAGACCTTCACCCACTACTACCATTCCTGATTCTATCCCAGAAACTTCTGGTGAGAATCTTGGAGGTCATTCATCCAGTGATAAATCCCTTTTAGGGAATGAGGGTGACATGACCATCCAAGGTGTCTATGATCTTTGTCTATCTTTATGTAAACAGGTTTCAGGTCAAGCCAAGGAAATACAAGCCTTGAAGGCTCAGATCAAAAAGCTCAAGAAGCAAGCTAAGCCTGTCATAAAGCACCATAAAGCATATCTGAAAAGTGTCTCCTTGAAGCAAAGATTCCCAAGAACAAGCTTCTCAAAGAAACATAGGGTGCACAAAGAGTCTGTATCCAAACAAGGGAGGAAGTTTGCAAAAGGTGAATCATCAGTTCAAAGAGATCCTATGTTTGATGAAATGCCTAAAGATATTGATCACATGGAAACAAAGAATGCTCAAAGTAAAGGGAGGACAAGAGAAATGGTGGATGAAGACAAGGAGATTGATGAAAGAATACTTAGTACTGAAGATGTACTTAGTACTGACAAGGAAGGAGTTAGTACTGACTTTGAGAAAGTTAGTACTGACAGACCAATAGTTAGTACTGACGGATCCAAAGTTAGTACTGACAGACAAATTGAAGGTACCGATGAACAAAATGAAAGTACTGAAGAGCAAATTGAAAGTACTGATGGGCAAAGAAAAGGTACTGAAGAAGGAAGTGCTACTCAAGCCACTCAAACACCTATTTCTACAATCTTTGGAGATGATGAAACAATAGCTAAGGTTCTTCTCAACATGAGTCAAGCCAAAGCAGTTTCTAAAGAAAAGGAGAAAGGTGTAGAGTTGAAGGATATTACATTTAATAAGGCTTTGTTTTCACCCCAATGGAGGTTTTTATTTCATACAATAAATCATTGTCTTAGTTCAAAAAGTACCTCTTGGGATCAAATTCCTACTAACATTGCCACTGCTGTCATCTGCTTAACATCTAATCAGAAGTATAATTTTTCTAAATTAATTTTTGATGGTATGCTTAGACATTTAGATGCTAAGAAAAAGTTTGTAATGTACCCACGTTTTATTTCTATCTTTTTAGATAAACAACTAGCTAATGTGTCTGTACCTTTAGATCATTTTCCTGTAAATACTTTAACTAGTAAAGTCTTTTCTTTCATGGTTAAGAAGGGTAAACATTTCTCAGGGAAAGTCACCCCTTTGTTTGCTACTATGTTGGTACAACCAACTCAGGATGAGGGTGCTCCTTCAGAAAGACCATCTGAAGCACAACCTACACCCTCTCCTGCTCCCACTAGTGAAGTACCTAATGAGCCACAGACTGACTCATCTCCTGCTCAAACTAGTGAGGTACCTATTGAGCAACAGACTGACCTATCCCCAAGACCTTCACCCACTCCTATTATTCCTGATTCTATCCCAGAAACTTCTGGTGGGAATCTTGGAGGTCATTCATCCAGTGATAAATCCCTTTCAGGGAATGAGGGTGACATGACTCTCCAAAGTGTCTATGATCTTTGTCTCTCTTTATGTGCACAGGTTTCAGATCAAGCCAAGGAAATACAACACTTGAAGGCTCAGATCACAAAGCTCAAGAAGCAAGCTAAACCTGTCATCAAACACCATAGAGCATGGCTGAAAAGTGTCTCATTGAAGCAAAGATTGACAAGAAAGAGCTTCTCAAAGAAACAAAGGGTGCACAAAGAGTCTGTATCCAAACAAGGGAGGAAGTTTGCTAAAGGTGAATCATCAGTTCAAAGAGATCCTCTATTTGATGAGATTCCTGAAGATACAGTTGATCATATGGAAACAGAGAATGCTCAGGATGTGGGGAGGACAAGAGAAATGGTGGATGAAGACAAGGAGATTGATGAGAATATACTTAGTACTGAAGATGTACTTAGTACTGACAAGGAGGCAGTTAGTACTGACAAGGAGAAAGTTAGTACTGACAGACCAATAGTTAGTACTGACGGATCCAAAGTTAGTACTGACAGACCAATAGTTAGTACTGACGGATCCAAAGTTAGTACTGACAGGCAAATTGAAGGTACTGAAGAGCAAATTGAAGGTACCGATGAACAAAATGAAGGTACTGAAGAGCAAATTGAAGGTACCGATGAACAAAATGAAGGTACTGAAGAGCAAATTGAAAGTACTGATGGGCAAAGAAAAGGTAAAGTTAGAGTCTGAAGAAGACAGTACTATGGCATTAGAGTTGATCAGGTTTATCAAGAAGATACTTGCAGAGTTAGAACCTGAAGAATAAGATTGATGGAATTGAGAAGGGTTTGAGTGTTGGCTAACCACCACACAACAAATGGTCATCAGTTCACCATGCTTAACAGGCATAAGAACTGGCTAGTCCATAAGCAAACGGCTTGTGGTAAAGACTTCTCAAATCCGTTTATGGTTGACAATTTACCAAAAATTGTAGGGTTCTCAACTCACCTTGCTTCATGGTTAAGAGTTGGCTAGTCCATGATCAAACAGTTCATGGTAAAGACTAATCAAATCTGTTGATAGCTGATAGTTTGCTAAAAACTATATGGTTTATCAATGCACCATGTTATGGCAATGAAGCATTGGCTAGTCCAAAAGCAAACGGTATTTGGTAAAGACAAATCAATTCCGTTGATGGTTGACAGTTTACCAAAAACTGTATGGTAATTAACTCACCATGTTTTTAAAATAAAGAGTTAACTATCCCAGAGCAAACGGCTACTGGTAAAGGAACATCAAATCCGTTAATGGCTGGTAGTTTGCCAAAAACTACAAAGCCAACTTAGTTGGATTGTTGCTGAAAAGATGTTGCTGTGTTGCTGAGAAGACAGAGTTGCTGCTAAAGAAGGATAGAGTTTAAAAGATCAAGAAATGATAAGAGTGTTTGGATACATCCTCTATGCGTTAAAGAAATTGAAGAAACATGAAGTTAAAAGAGTTCAACATTCATGTTTAAGGGAGGATTGTTAGGATTTATGTTTTCCTAACTTAGTACCGACAGTACAAATAGTTAGTACTGATAGTTATAGTTAGTACTGACAGTACAAAATGTTAAGTACTGCTCAGGTAGTTAGTACCGTTAAAAGAAAAATAGTTAGTACCATTTATGAGATATGTATGAGATATTTTAGGAAAAGATATGTATGCGATTTGTAAGCCTGTTAGGGTTTATCCTTGTTCCTATACAAGGATTTTTCTTGCATAGTTTAGATAATACACCTCAAGATATCTCATAGCAAAATCATATCTAAATAGTTAGTAATCTATAATCATTCAAAGCAGATTAATAGAAGTTATTCAGTTCTATATTGTTTTTCTTAGTACTTGTGTTAAGATTCCGCATTAACACATAGTATTCATAATCAGTGTTTCTATATAGTCGATTGTATTTATACATCTTGGCTATCATCCTTAATAGGCTGCAGAGATCTATTCAATAAGGGACTCACACTAAATTATGTTCAAAGCCTCTCTAGTCGTCTATCGCAAGATGGCATAGACGATAAAGACAATGACGAAGGCCAAAAGTAAAGATCGCAAAGCATGAAGGAACAAGCCTACAACTAAGAACAAAGAGAAAGACCAAGACCACATGAGCTTAACGACAAAAGCAATCTCATTGATCTCATGAAGGAGTGTCATCAATGAACTCACTTCGGGGGAGATTGTTAACCTCAAAATATTGAGTCGAACATGAAGTTCGTTCATTATGTATGTTAGTCTCGGTCAATTAATTAGTTAACGTTGTAATAGGAAAGTATCGGGAATCGGGCTTGATAGTTAATCTAATATTGTATATGTTTCGGGTTTAATCCCAAGCAAAACCCGAGCCTGGGTCCTAGTTAAATATCCCGCGCGTACCTTTAACGTGACGGGGTATATAAGCTTTTTCTTCTTTAGAAAAAGCTAGTTGTTTCGATATATAAAAATCTTCTTTTTCTCATTCTCTCTAACCTCTCTCTTCTTTCTCTCTCTAAAATAACTCAATCTTTCTTTATCTCTTTTCTTGGTTCGATTTGTGGCTCGTAATATGAAGTGAAAGTGTAAATCGGGTTCCTACAATTGGCATCAAAGCTACGTGTGGATTCGTGGTTGATTCTTGTGGTTCAACAAGATCAAATTCCTGTGTCATTTAAAGTCAAAAAAAATCAAACCCGGATTTTTGTGCTTAGATGTGTGAATGTTTATGTTATTAAGCAAGAT
>BQNB010171691.1:0-13537 GCA_026074375.1 Tanacetum coccineum
ATATCACTCAACCATTATGTTGACCTTTTTAGCATGTTTATCTCAGGTATTTGAGCAACTTATGGCATGGAGTGGCACGGACTTGAAGATGGCTAAACTGTTATCATCCAAACTTTATGTTTTCATGTAGATTTTGGGACCTCTATTTGTAAAAACTCTGATGAAATAATAAATGATAACTTATCTTTTAAAAATGTCTCTTTTGAGTTATTTTCTATGATTATGACTGTTGTACTATGAAATAATACCCCAGATTAGCTTCCGCTGCTATATATAAAAAATGGGGGTGTTATAACATAGTCCTACTCATTTTTTGAAGTGTCCTATTTTTCCTTTCAACCACGCCATTTGATTGAGGAGTGCGTGGAGCTGAGAAGTTGTGTGTAATACCATTGGCATTACAAAACTCTCCAAATTGCACCTCATTATCAAATTCCCTACTGTGGTTGGTTCTTATTGATACTATTGTACATCCTAATTGGTTTTGAATTTTCTTACTAAATATTTTGAATTTATCAGAAACTTCAGTTTTATCCTTAAGGAATCTAGTCCAAGTATACCTAGAGTAGTCATCTACTATGATTATGGTGTAGCGGTTTCCTCCGTAACTCCGTACGGCGGATGGTCCGAAGAGATCCATATGAAGGAGTTCGAAGCATCTAGTCATTGAGACTATATTCTTAGCCTTATGACTAGCGTGAGCTTGCTTTCTAATTTTGCAAGCATCACAGAAGTGTTGATCAAACTTAAGCTTAGGTAAGTTTCTAACTAATTCCTTAGATGCTAACGATTGAATGAGACGCATATTTGCGTGACCTAATCTCCTATGCCACAACGTGGAGTTTTCATCAATCGTTGCTAGACAAATTTTGTCTTTAGGCTTATTTCCTAATTTCATCACATATAAGCCTTTCTTCCTAATACCTCTACCTATGACCTTACCATCCTTAGTGATTTCACTATCATGTTCAGAGAAAGTTACTCTACACTTATTATCACATATTTGTCCTATACTTAACAAGTTAAATCTTAAGTTATCTACATGCTCTACATTATCTATTTTGAGAGAGTCATTTGAAATCGTACCTTTGCCAATGATGTTACCGCGAAGATTGCTACCAAAAATAACATTACCTCCGTTGTATGCCTTGTAGCTTGAGAAGAGCTTTCGGTTACCCGTCATGTGTTTGGAGCATCCGCTATCCTTTATCCACTCATCGGGTTCCAAGTCGACTCCAAGGCATATCTATTTATATAAGGCAACACCTCAAACATTTGGTCCCCAATATCTCATGGGTCCAAAGTTGTTAGTGCTAAACATCCCTTGCATTTGATGCAATTGGTTGGGATGTGGAAATGGAAGACACATTTCCCATGGCATGTAACTTTGACGTAGGAAGTTGTTCCAAGTTACTGTTTCGTGGGAAAGTTGTTCAAGTTGCAGGAAGAAAACCACGAGGATTGATTTGTGTCGGACCAATGTTCTTGTTGGGTTGAGGGTGTTTTAGGACGATGATAATTATTTATTGACTCTTCTATGGTAGGGTGGAGTGTTTGATCTAGAATTTTGGGTTTTGAGAATCCAACTCTGGGTTTTGACAGGCTTATAGAAATGTTTAAACTTTCATTAGTTTTGTCACTAGAAGGGAACTCTTTACATTGTTTATATTATGTGTTTTGGTATAGGACCAAAAAAGATTTAAAAAGACACACTTTCTCAGATCCAGGTGTGATCCTGGTGGCAGGTCCCATTATTTAACCTTGGGGCCGCCCTAAACATTTTAAGGGGGGGCGCCTATATTTTATGGGACCTCCATCAGAAGGACGCCTTTTTCTGAGCTTTTATAAATTTTATTTTCTTAGTTCACTAGATGATGCTTCAAATGAATTAAACCCTAAACCTAACTTTTCACTAGAGGGTTTTTGATTATTTAACATTTCATTTAAGCAATGTGTGCTCTTTTCAAACTTGGTTAGTTTAAGAGCTTCCTCTTTAAGCTTTTAATTTTCAATTTTAAGCATATGACATTTTACACATTCAAGATCAACTTCCTTGTTTTTCTCAAGTGTAGACACTTTTTCTTTTTAGAATATCTAATTTCCTTTCTAAGAAATCTCTAGTGGATTTTTTAGTCTTTTATTTTTAGTGATTATCTTTAAACTCATTTTACACAGTTTATCATATTTATTTTCTAATATTAAATCATCTATTGACGAGTTATCATCACTAAAGTAAGAGGATTCGGAACATACCTCACTTGATGCTTGAGCTACTAGAACAATTTCATTTTGACTTTTTCTTATTCTTCACCGCTATCAACTCAATGAACACCGACAAATGCTCTTTGGTTCTTTTCTTTTGGTGGTTTTGGACATTCTCTAATAAGATGATTCGGGTTGCCGCATCTAAAGCATTTTTGATCGCTTTTACCGTTTTTGTCATCTCGGCTTCTTTGAGATGTTTTTTTGTTGTTCCGGGGTTGTCTCACGAATCTACCTCTTCTCTTAAATAATTTCTTGAAGTCTCTTACCGCCATGGCGTATTCTTCGTCTTCACTCCCAAAGTCGAACACTCTTCATCACTAGATTCTTTCTTAGCCTTTAAAGCAAGATATTTCCTTTCAACTTTTGCTTTGACTATTTTGGAATCTTTCTTGATGATCATTTCGTAAACTTTGAGGTTCCTGATAAGTTCATCAAGAGATAGTGATGTTAAGTCTTTTGACTCTTTAATTGCCGTGACCTTTGCTCTCCATTTGGGATATAGAGCCATATGAAATTTCCTAACATAGTTTTTGCTAGAATAACCTTCATCAAGAGCTTTTAGACTAGTAATAATAGTATTAAATCTAGCAAAAGCACTATTATAGATTCGGTCTTCAGGAAAATGACAAATTATTCTTATTGTTGAACACAAAAGATCGTCGATCTTGTTATCTTTGATCTTGGGACTATTACCTTGGTGGGTGATTTATAATGGGTGATTAACAATGTTTTCCAAATTTCTTTTGCCGTATTACATATGAAAATTCTTTCATATTCTTTTCTAGGCAAAGCATTATAGATAACCATTTTTGCTTTATTATTTTTTGTGAATCTCTATTTGAGATCATCATTTTATTTTTCAAAAGGGATAACCTCATCTAATTTGGTTTTAGGATTTTGTTGAATGAGTTGAAAATCACCATTGGTAATAACGTGCCAAATATCTCGATCTTTTGATTTAACATATGTCTCGAATCTATTTTTCCAATGAATAAAATTATCGCTTTCAAAGAGTGGTGGTCTTTGCATAGATTGCCCTTCTAGATATTTGTCAGAATCCATAGATCGATCCAAGCTTTAAAATACAATATATTTTAAAAATCTTGAGTGACCTTGGCTCTTGATACCAATTGTGGAAACTAGAAGGGAGGGTTGAATAGTTTACAAGTGCATTTTCGTTTTAAAAACTTTGCTTACAAAATATGTAGATTCGAGTTGTATGTTTAACCAATTCACAATATGAACAAACAATATAACAATCTAAACTAAAGCTAAATAACAATGACAATAATATGAAGAGATAAGGAAAGGAACAATCAAACCAAGACACCAAGATTTATAGTGGTTCGGCTATGAAGCTCTTCTTCGCCCTACTCCACTCCTCGAGTATCCTGATCGAGATTTCACTATGTCAACAAGCTCCCTTCAGGTGGAGAAAACCGTTTACACATCGCTTACGTTATTTTCCGACACTAAGCTAAATGTCGAGTCCTAATACCAATCTACGACTTCACAATCAATACACAATCACTAGATCTACACTATTGGATTTACACAATATCTGAATCACACAAATACACAAGATAATTACAATAGAGATTTGATACTTAGAAGAAAGGAGGAGAGATCGCTAATCAACACTTCGTTTCTTGGCCAATACAAGTGTACTTCTCTTGCACTTGAATGAGAGGGAAGAGAAGAGAAGAAGAGATTAGATCACTTGAAACAAGATCAAGAGATGTTAGTGATCAAGATATTTAGTGAGAGAAAGAAGGTTTTTAGAGAGAGAAAGAAGTGTGAGAAAATTCGTGCAAAGAGGTCTAATATTCAGCAAGGGATGGAGCAGTATTTATAGGCAGGAAAATCCAATGGTAACTGACGGCTGTCCCGACGGTCCCAGATATATAAGGGGGCCGCAAGGTAGACTACGCTCCCTTTTTTGTCTTTTTGTGGGGAAGGTTGTATCTGGTGTATAAGCTTCTATTTTGGGGGGGAAATTTGAATTTCAAATTTTAAGTTTTAATAAAACTTTTCTTTTAATTAGAAAATATTATGTATAATTAGTTTTATGAAAATCTTTTGTAATGGATAAGAGAAAAATATTTTCTTGATCACTAATCATGATTAATGATTTGTTTGTTCATACCTTAAGTGATTACTAATCTTAGAAATGGAATTTTACGATTAATAATTTATAAACGTTTAATTTTATGGTAAACGTTTTTACATTTTGTTATTATCAAAACGTTGAGAGGTCGAAAAATATAAATAACGTTTTTTAGACATTATTTGTATTAACACTCTTGCATATTTATTTTCTCTCATACATTTTTTTTATCATTATACTTGTTATATAATTCATTACAAGTGATCCAATCATTCAATTCTTCAGTGAAAAACACAAAAAAGATATCAAGCTTCAAGTGCTATTAGTTTAGTAGTCATCACACTTTTGATATTTATCCACCTCATTTATTTGTCTTGTGTTATCATAGTTGTATGATAGGTTAATATTTTAGGCCTTAAAGTACGTAGTGTGTTAGATTGGTTCTATCTCGAAGTAGAACTCAACATTTAGCTTAGTACCTGAAAAAGTGTAAACGACGTGCACAGTTTTCTCCGCCAAAAGGGAGCTTGTTGACATAGTGAAGAAAACTCTCAAGTTGGGTACTCGGGAGTGGAGTAGGGCGAAAAAGAGCTTCATAGCCGAACCACTATAAATCATCGTGTCTTTAGTTTGATCTTTCTTAGTTTTACTTATTTATATTCCGCACTTACGTATTTATTTATTGCATCGCTGTCATATACATATGTGTATATCTATTAAATTCGCATAAGTAGACAATCTAAGTTTTAATTTTTAAAACTGTAAAAACTATTCAATCCCCTTCTAGTTTCTACAAGGAGTGCACAAATTACCCAAGAACACTTAAGAAATCATAGTTTGGAAGTATAAACCCTAGCTTTTATAACCCTTAACCAAGTAAAATTGTAAAACGTTAAACTAATCTTTGAAAACCCTTTGTTTACTCCTCCTTGCTGCCAAATTATAGAGAGAAAAGTGAGTGTGGTATGAGTTTTAATGGTAGTGAATGAGAATGTGTTAGGTGCTTAGTTTATATAGAAAACAATTTGGTAGGTTTCAATGGTCATAACAAGAGTCACACGCATATGTAAAATCAAATAGGGAAAACATGTTTCGGGAGTTTGGGAGGGTTTATTGGCCGGCCTAAGGGAGGAAAAGGAGTGGAAATGAGAAATAGTGTTGTGGTACTATACACATGTGAAGTTTTACCAAAAAGAAAGTGTGGTGTTTAAAACTTGTAAAACCAATTTGTTGTATTACCACCTATATGGACCGGTTTCTAGAAGTGTTAGGGGGAGTTGTATAGTTTTTGAAAGTATAAGGTATAGTTATGTAAGTATATGAAAGGTGGTGAAGTATTAGGAAATTTATGTATGCATGCAAAATCATGCAAGTTTAAATGACTTATGGAAAAGTTGAAATATTAAATGCATACGACTTGTAAAATATGTTCATGAGTATGATAATGTACTAAATACATGTAGACTAAACTTAGTTTAAGTCAGGAGACGCTCAAAGTTGTTTTTCATAGTACGCGGGATAACCTCTCCGGTTATAAGTTAAAGCAAGTACATATGTATTCAAAGTAAATAGTTCAAGTTTTTAAGTAAAAGTAAACCTGAAATTTTGGGTTGTCACAATATGTGACGAACCAAACCACGAAAGCCACCATAACCACTTCCTTAATCCATCCATTTGAGCAAATTACTCACGAATTCATATACCAAAAATTTACATTATCATCTTTTGTAAGTACTTTCTTATTTATTTCACTTTAGTTTTGTTCTTAGGGTTTTTTTAATTAAACAATCAATTGAATTGGGGTTTTTCAATTTTGATTATGTTTTTGTCTCATTCGGATTAGGAACTATAATGAATAACTAAAATGATTCCCGTAGACGTAGTTATTGCATTATCACTTTGGATTGATCAAAAACTTCAAAGAACCTTAAAATCCCAATTTGGCTTTGGAAACGTTCTCACATTTAGGAACCATATAAAAATCTTTTTCATGCATTGTTAAAAGAAACTAAATTTTTTTATAAACATTTCATAAACTCTTGAATTGAAAAGAAAAATGCATAAATAATATGTAATTTTCGACATATTCGGTCGAGTTAAGATAACTAAAGGAGTGTTGGTTAAACACATTAGTATTACATTTTAAGTCAAGTAAACCATCATCTACATTGCATTCATAATGACACACGTAGGCACTTATGTTTCTTTATTTTTGTTTTAAGTATCAAAATGCCAAGTGACAAACAACTCCATTACCAAAACACCCGTGACTACATTCCAAAAATCTTCGAGGAAACCACCACTCCTCCTGAATTTTTTAATGCTTTTTGAAACCTCGAATCTCGTTATATACACGAGGGATGAGTAGTTGATGCCATTTTTGTCAATAAAGACTTTATAATCGAGATGTTTAGTAATAGACATTTTGATTGCCTATTCACCATAAACAACCAAATTTTCCCCTGTTTTGTTCTAAAGTTCTATCAAAACGTTGACATCATTCAGGATGGTGATCAACTCATATACATTCAGTTTTGGATACAAAGCCAACAAATAATCCTCTCTTTAAGATTTCGCCAACGCCCTCAGAATTCCAAACGTTAGGCAATGTGCTTATTCGGATGAATAGTCTCTTGAATCTCTCACGGATTCTCAAGAGGAAGATGGTCCTTATCATACCTTCATTTCATCACCCAAATACATCAAACAACATCTCCAAGTCCCTCGCATTAAACACTTTCACGCTAAACAAGATGGTACACTCGTGCCTCTCAATCCAAACCAAATCTTCCTTCGTGAACTTCATACCTATCTAAGGTCTTAGGAAGAAATAGTTCATTAAAATGCCATAATTCTTGTGGGAAATCACGATCATTTAAATTCTTTTTACGCTCACATGCTCAATTGTATCGTAACCGAGCAATACTACAATCTTGCTTACTACATAGCAAAATGAATTGAAAACATCGAGAAGCATTAGAATAAGGTTCTAACTTATGTCATGCTTCTTACTCGTCTCTTCCATTGGGTAATGAACACCTTTCCTCATCGTAGGAGAACCTAATAAATTATTGTTGATTGCGTGATCGCACCAATTGGTGCCCCACGTGTTAGATAGACAAGAAAAGATTCGGGCATCACCTGTCACCACTCTATCTCTTCCTCCTCTAATCATCATTGTGAGTCATTATCTCACTTCTATAATAATGATGATAGAGGCAATAAAGGGAATTCATATCAAAATCCTTCACCAACTCTTTCACCAACTTCTCTTCACGACTCCTTCGCATTGATGCATGTGGAGAAAAGAAGTAGACTTAAGTCGGTTAGGAGTGCATTTTGAAAGTTAGGGAAAGACATCAAAAGATGATGTAGATGAGTGTGATGTGTTATTTTTATACTACTAGTATTGGTTGGTTATGAACTAGAGTGGTGATTTGAACTTTAACTATTAGGATTAAAAGCTTCTTGATGTTGTTTGAAGTTACTGCTGCTCAGGTGTGTGTTACTACTTCTAGCACAAATTTGATGAAAAATATGCTAAGTAGTTAGTACTGCTAGTTCATAGTTACTACTGCTTGTACACAGTTAATGCTGCTGGTGTATAAGTTACTACTGTCGGTGTTAAGAGTTAATGCTGATATTACAAAGTTACAAATGCTAAAAAGATTAAGAATACTAGAAGATTTTCTACTATCAGAGAAAGGATAAATACTGCTCAGAGAAAAGATAAAGATTGATTGGAGACCAAGATTACTTAGTTGACAAGGATTGTTATTTATAGAATAGATCTTTGAGAATATTCTAAGTTTTAGGAATATATTGTAAATCGACTAGGACTCCTTGGTGTATAAAAGGAGGTCCTAAGGCATAGAGTTTGATATCTTTTGTTTTGATATCGTTATAGCTTCAAGGTTTTGTAACCCTAATACTAGTTAGAGTATTCCTATTAATATATTAAAGCTTTGTTTGTTAATCTGTGTGTTTATTAGAATTACTGTTCTATTGCATATTCTTCTTATTGGTCAAAGATTAGATTCCGCATAATCTTTGATATATTTTACAAAGTTTCTATCATAGTTGTGTAGGATTTATCTTGCATAACTAAACCTTACACAAGCTAAGGAATTCAAGATTTATTCAAGTGGGACCAACAAGTGGTATCAGAGCTTGTTGCTTTGAGAAACTTTGCTAAGAAGACATGGATCAAGACTCAGTACATATGGTGGCTGCATCAAAAATGCCTATACTCAAACCAGGTGAGTATGAGCTTTAGAGGATGAGGATGGAACAGTGCATCTAGATGATTGATTATTCTCTATGGGAAGTCATAGAGAATGGTAATGCACCTCCAATAATAAAAGTTGTTGAAGGTGTTGAGACTATAATTGCTCCTGCAACTGCTGAAGAAAAGGCACAAATGAGATTAGAGTTGAAGGCAAGAAGCACTTTATTGATGGGCATCCCTAATGAACATCAATTGCAGTTTAACTCCATCAAAGATGTCAAGTCATCGCTGAAGGCTGTTGAGAGGAGGTTTGGAAGGAATGCTGCTACTAAAAAGACTCAGAGGAATCTTCTAAAGCAGCAGTATGAAAATTTTACTGCATCTAGCTTAGAGCTATTAGATCAAACCTTTGATAGGCTTCAAAAGCTTATTAGTTAGTTGGAGATTCATGGTGAAAGTATCTCACAAGAAGATGTGAATCAAAAGTTCTTAAGAAGTCTGTCACCAGAATGGAACACACATACCATTGTGTGGAGGAACAAGCATGAGATAGATACATTAAGCTTGGATGATCTTTGCAACAACCTGAAGATCTATGAACCAGAGGTCAAAGGGACATCAAGCTCAAGCTCAAACACATAAAACATAGCCTTTGTGTCCTCAAACAGCACCAGCAGTACAAATGGAGTAGTTAATACTGCTCATGGTGCAACAACTGCTAGCACTCAAGCTACTGCTGTTAACTCAACAACAATTGATAACTTGAGTGATTCTGTTATCTGTGCTTTCTTTGTAAGTCAACCAAACAGTCCATAACTTGACAATGAGGACTTGCAACAAATTAATCCTAATGATTTAGAAGAGATGGACTTAAGGTAGCAGATGGCTATGCTAACAATGAGGGCAAGGAGATTCTTGAAGAACACTGGAAGAAAGCTTACTATTAATGGTAATAAGACCATTAGGTTTGATAAGTACAAGGTGGAGTGTTACAACTGCCACAAAAGGGGACACTTTGCAAGGGAGTGTAGGGCTCTAAGGAACTAAGAAAACAGGAATAGGGAGAACACAAGAAGGGTTATGCCAGTGGAGATAACTACTTCAAATGGTTTGATGTCTTGTGATGGTTCTGGTTATGATTGGAGTGATCAAGCAGAAGAAGGTCCAACTAACTTTGCACTCATGCTTACTCCTCTACAAGTTCTAACTCTGAGGTATCTACTGATTCAAACTGTTCATCATCTTGTTTGGAAAATGTTAAAATTCTTAAAGAACAAAATGAACAATTGTTAAAAGACTTAAGGATATCTAAGTTAAATGCTATTACTTATAAAACAAGTTTAGAGTCTGTAGAAGCAAGACTTCTAGTTTATAAGAAAAATGAGTCTGTTTATGAGGAAGATATCAAGGTCTTAAAACGTGAGATTCATTTAAGAGAAATAGCCATTATAAAGCTTAGGAGGAAGTTGGATCTGGCTCAAAAACAAAAATATGAACTTCAGCTAACAATAGAAAATTTTGAGAATTCGTCTAATAGCTTAAGCAAACTAATAGACTGTCAGATAGTTGATAAGTGCAAAACAGGTTTAAGGTATAATGCTGTTCCTCCTCCCTATACAGGAAACTTTATACCTCCAAAACCTGATTTGTCATTCTTTGGACTAGAAGAGTTTATGAATGAGCCTATAGTTAGTGAGCCTACAGTTAAGAAGCCTGTAGTTGAGACTAGTGAAGCTAAGTCTAGTGTAGACAAGCCTAAGGTTGTTAGGAAGAATAATAGTGCTCCAATTATTGAGGATTGGGTGTCTGATAGTGAGGAAGAAGATGTGCCTCAAGCTAAGATTCAAAAGAAAACTGTTAAACCTAGTTTTGCTCAAATAGAGTTTGTTAAATCTAAAGAGCAAATAAAATATCCTAGGAAAACAACTATTAAACAAGGTAATCAAAATAGGCTGAACACATATAGTCCTAGAGGAAACCAAAGAAACTGGAATAATATGATGTCTTAGAGAATATGATGTAATTTTGAGATGTTAAACAAAGCTTGTTATGTGTGTGGAAGTTTTGATCACCTGCAATATGATTGTAATAACCATCAGAGACAGTTTAATAATAAAAAGATAGTAAAACCAATGTGGAACTATACTCAAAGGGTAAATCACCAAAATTTTTCTAGAATGACTCGCCACAGTCCTAAATGGAACATGGTTCCAAAAGCAGTATTAATGAGGTCTGGCCTAGTATCACTTACTACTGCTAGACCAGTTAATACTACCCAACCTAGAACAACAGTGAATAGTACAAGTCCAATGACAAATGTTTTTAATAAAGCACATTCAACTGTTAGAAGGCCCATTAACAAGAATACAGCATTTAAATACAGTAATTTTAATCAGAGGGTTAATGCTATTAAGGATAAAAATGTTAATGCTGCTAGGCCAAAAGCAGTAGTTAATGTTGTTAGGCCAAAAGCAGTACTTAATGCTGCTAAGGGAAACTAGGTTAATATTATTAAGGCCTCAGCTTGTTGGGTTTGGAAACCAAATACTAAAGTAATAGACCTTGTTTCTAAACACAACAGTGCATCAACCATTCTAAAAAGGTTTGATTATATTGATGCACAAGGTAGATCCAAGTCAGTGATGGCTTGGGTCCCTAAAAGAGACTGATTTTCTTACCTTATGTGCAGGGTAATCCACAGCAGGATTTGCAAAAGAAAGGAGTGATTGACAGTGGATGATCAAGGCACGTGACAAGGAACATGTCCTATCTTATTGACTTTGAAGAAATTGATTGAGGATATGTTGCCTTTGAAGGTAACTCCAAAGGAGGGAAAATCACAGGCAGAGGTTCAATTAAAACTGGTAATTTAGATTTTAAGAATGTGTATTTTGTAAGAGAGTTAAAGTTTAACCTCTTTAGTGTCTCACAAATGTGTGATAAAAAGAATAGTGTTCTCTTTAATGACACTGAATGTATTGTTTTATCTCCAAACTTTAAGTTAACTGATGAAAGTCATGTTTTACTTAAAGTTCCTAGAAAGAACAATATGTATAGTGTTGATTTAAAGAATATTGTTCCTAAAAGGGGTCTAACTTGTCTCTTTGCAAAAACTACATCCGATGAATCTATACTTTAGCATAGGAGGCTTAGACACATAAATTTCAAAACTATGAATAAACTGGTTAAGGGAAATCTTGTAAGAGGTTTACCTTCAAAACTTTTTGAAATTAATCAAACCTGTGTTGCTTGTCAAAAGGGAAAGCAACATAGAGCTTCTTGTAAGTCCAAAATAGTAAGTTCAATCAGCCAACCTTTACATATGTTGCACATGGATTTGTTTGGTCTAACATTTGTAAAAAGCTTAATGAAAAAGATGTATTGCCTAGTTGTCACAGATGATTACAGTAGGTTTAGTTGGGTTTTCTTTCTAGCTACTAAGGATGAGACTAGTGGCATTCTTAAGTCCTTTATAACTAAAGTAGAAAATCTAATAGATCAAATGGGTTAGGTAATTATGTGTGCAAATGGAACGGAGTTCAAGAAATAAGGAGATGAATAGCTTGTGAGAGAAAGAGGTATTAAGGAATTTAGTGTAGCTAAGATACTCCCAACAAAATGGAGTTGTGAGAGGAAAAAATAGAACACTAATTAAGGTGCTAGGATTAATGCTCAGCTGATTCCTAAGCTACCTACTATTATTGGGCTGAAGAGTTAAAATACTGCTTGCTTGTGCAAAATAGGGTATTAGTAACTAAGCTCATAAACAAAGAACCCCCTTATGAACTTTTCTTGGTAAAAAACAGCTTTAGGCTTTATGAGACATTTGGGTGTCCTGTTACTCAATTCTTAATAACCATAGATCAACTTAGGAAGTTTGATGGTAAGGCTGGATGAAGGATTCTTTGTTGGTAACTCATCAATAGTAAAGCGTTTAGAGTATTTTACCGAGGAACTAGGAATAGTTAAAGAGAACTTTGGCATGTCCGTTTAGTGAGACACACTAATATTGTAAGAAGTGGGACCGAATTAGCTTTTTGATATTGATATATAACAAAGTCAAATGATGAATTATGAGCCAATTGTTACAGGTACACAGTCTAATGGTTTAGCAGGTACAAAAGCAAGTGATAATGCAGGTCAAGCTAGAAAGGAGACAATTAATGTCAAATATTACATTTTGCTACCATTATGGACTGTTGATCCACCATTTTTCCAAGATCCAAAGAGTTCTCAAGATGATGGATTCAAACCTTCAAGTGATGATGGAAATAAGGTTAATGAAGATCCAAGAACAGAAAGTAAAAGTGAAGATCAAGAGAAGGATGATAATGTTAACAACACTAACAATGTTAATGCTACTAGCACAAATGAAGTTAATGCTGTTGGTACAAAAACAAGCATTAAAATTCCAGATGATCCAAATATGCCTACTTTGGAAGATTATAGCATATTTGACTTTTGAAATGATGAAAATGATGGTGCAGAGGCTGACATGACCAATTTGGATACAACAATCCAAGTCAGTCCTATTCCAACTACAAGAATTCATAAAGATCATCCTCTGGATCAAGTGATTAGAGATTTGCCATTAGCTACACAAACAAGAAGAATGTCAAAGAAT
The DNA here is from genome assembly GCA_026074375.1 of Tanacetum coccineum. Lineage (NCBI taxonomy): Eukaryota > Viridiplantae > Streptophyta > Magnoliopsida > Asterales > Asteraceae > Tanacetum > Tanacetum coccineum. The sequence goes on from BQNB010171691.1 coordinate 13,225, forward strand.
TTAGAGGAACATGGGTTTGTTAGTACTATTCAACAAAGAACAAACCATAAAGTCCTTTAAAACTGCTTGTTTGCTTACTTTTTATCACAAGAAGAAACCAAGAAGGTGATTCATGCATTGAAGGATCCAAGCTGGATAGAGGCTATGCAGGAAGAGCTTCTACAATTCAAGTTACAAAAAGTTTGAACTTTAGTCGATTTACCAAATGGAAAAAGGGCTATATGCACTAAGTGGGTTTTCAGGAATAAAAAGGATGAAAGGGGAATTATGATAAGAAATAAAGCGAGATTGGTTGCTCAAGGGTACACACAAG